>PVJX010001321.1:0-168550 GCA_004027295.1 Dolichotis patagonum
GTATTTCTGGTTTGAATTTCTCCATAGCTTTCCCTATTTGCATATTTATTTCATTTGATATCATTTCAGACATTTCAGGTGTATGGCTTCTTTTTTCTTCTATGTACACAGCTTCTAAGCTTTCTTGGGGAGGACTAGGGCTTTGAGCCTGCCTTTTGGTCTTGCCTTTTGTCATTTTTCTGTATTTCCTTACTTTGAGTGGTGTTCCAAAGCTTTCTCTGCTTATGTGGCAAATTACCTGTTACACCCTCAGTTCCTGGAGGGGCAGTGGCTCCTCCACAGGCTCCTGGCTTCCTCACAGGGTCCTAACTCCCCTCTGTGGGCTCCTGGCTCCCTAAGTTGTAAGGAGAATGCTGGGTGTGGCCACCCCGGAGCCTGTGGAATCTCAGGCAGGCCAGGCCTCCCTGCCTTGTCCCAGGTGGGTCTCCAGGAGGTTCCCTGCGAGTGAAGGGCCTACAGGTCCCAAAGATTCAGGCCAGAATATTGGTTTCTGAAAAGTTCCCGGTTCCAAACAGACCTGGCCAAGATGCCAGTCTCCACAATATTCCCAAACCAAACAGCCCGGGCCACTCTGCAGGTCCGAGACTTTTGTGTCCCAAAGAGACAGGCCGAGATGCTGCTTTCTGGGAGACTTCCTGGAGGTGAAGGGCGGGGCTATGGGCCCAAACAGACCCGGCCCAGATGCCGATCTCCAGGCAGTTCCCTGCGGATGAAGGGCGTGCTTACCAGTCCCAAAGAGTTGCGCCAAGATGCAGGTCTGCGCAGACTTTTGATCCAAACATCCCAGGCCACTCTATGGGTCCGAGAGTTTCGGGTCCCAAAGAGACAGCCTGAGATGCTGCTTTCTGGGAGACTTCCTGGGGGTGAAGGGCCTGAAAAAGTTTCTTATTCATTGTTCTACCTAGATAATTTTGTCCATTTCGGCAGCAATTGTTTACAATGCCAATGGTGAGTAAATATTTTAATATTTTAATAAAATAATATTCAATATTTTCAATATTGACCTCAAAAAATTCCAAAATTCTGATGATGCTTGCTTCTACTTTTTCAGCATTAGTAATATTTGGAGCTTAGTGAAGGAATATACCATTTTCATAGGTCCATTATTCTTGTTGCTACTAAATGTTTTGGTTTTAATGTTTAAAATATCTGTATTGAATTACAGTTAGTTCAGCATGAATGCTTCTTTGTTTTACTTATTTTTTTTTATTGGTACCAGGGATGGAAATCAAGACCGTGCACTTGCAAGGCAGGTGCTTATGCTGCTGAGCTAAATCCCCAGCCCCTTGTTTTACTTATTTTTAAGGAGGGAGTAAATCCACACAGTTCAAAATTCATAAGTTACAATGTGACAGTGAAAGATGATGTCATTGGCTCACTCTGACTCACAAGAGCCATCGCACACATCATTGCTTTAAGTGACAGTCATTGCTACTGCACATGGGCACTGTAAGAATATTTACATACAGAAATTAGTGAGTGCTGTGAAGTAAGTCTCCTCTTACCCCATGGTTATTAAATGTCTACCAGAATCATGCCGGAGAAATGTCTTCACCTATATTCAACATGGCTTCCTAATTTTGCTTCATACTTGTAAAAAATATTATTTGAGATTACTGGAATATATTTTGAAATATATTTAGTGTGCATAGAAGCAATAAATAAATATGTATATATTCATTTTTCCCCTTTTACATAAATTGTAATGCTGTTTTTACCACTTGATTTTTTGCTTAGATCATTTCATAATTGGGGCAAACAGTATATTGCCTCATTCAGCTTTTAATGACTGAAATGACACCCATTATATGAGCTTACCAAAATCTCTATTCAACTCAATTTATAAGCTTTAGATGGATTTCCATCTTGGAAAGAAAGCAGTGATCAATGATCAGTTTGTTCATTGGTTCTTTTGCATATGAAGCAGAACATCTGCAAAATACATTTTTAGCAATAAAATTGGTGTATGTAAAGGCATATGAGGTGATTTTAATTTTGATTTATCCAAATTTTTCTCCATACATATTCCAATTTTCACACTGTATGAAATATCAAATTATCCTCCATAAATAGCCCAAATTTTATTTCTATCAGTAGTATATGAAATAAAATAATTATAATTAAGTTCAACATTATGTTTTGTACCTTTATACTGACTACATGACCAGTATTGTAGTCAGTATAAAGTCATTTGATTTTAGGGGTAAATGATGTTTTATGTTAGTCTTCAACAAACAGAATAAATGCAGGATGCCATCATTTCATTAAATGAAATGGTTTTTTCAACTACAAATCTCTTCTGCAACTTTATTCTTCTACTTGTAGCACTTTATACAAAAATGGCTTCAGTCAAAATTCTTAGTTAAAATAATAAGATATGGCCCAAGAGATATCTTTTTTATATTCATTTCTCCAAATTTCTTTTCTATCTTATTATTGCTAGAGTCAGAAAAAAATGTATGAAATAGCATGGAGAACTTAAGTTAGGCAGTGATTTATCAGAGAGCAAGAGCATGCATTTAAAATGCTCGTCTTTAAAAGAAAAGAAGAAACAAGTTTTTAAAATGACTTTACCCTATTTCCAACAAAAGAGTCAATATCTGGCTTTTGCAGGAGCAATCTCTTAGGGCAAATCAAATCATTCACCCTTGTAGCTTTAAACAACAAGCTTCTATGCCTAAGGAGAAAGGGCATTTTCCTTAGAAGCTTTAAAAAATAATGAGACATGAAGATTACTCATGGTCTATTTTTTTTAAAGACTTATTTCATGAAAACAAAATAATAAATGCACTATTTCCAATGCCAAAAATCTTTAAGCAATTCTTTAAAAAGTTTACTAAATAGACAAAACTACATTTTTATCAAGAAAAATTTTAGAACAGTATACCTGCTTTTCATACAGTATCATTTTACTCAAAAATCTCAAGAAGGCAAAATGTCAGTGGCTGTATAAGCTCTTCAGAAGCTATAGGCAGGAAATAAAAGATTCACAATGTTTTTTTAAAAAGGAAATAAAGAAAAATACAAAGAGGAAATTCAACATTTCATAATCATCACCAGGCTTTAGGCTGCTGTGATTGTTAAACATTTTCTTAATTTCTATTTTTATCAGTACATATTTTTAATACACAGTGATTACATTCATTGCAGGGAGTTGGTACATGCACACAACACATCTAATTCTTTTTACACAGCCTTCTACTTACTGCCCTCTTACTCCATCCATTGTTTTGTACCTTTCCCATTTGCAAAAGATTCCTATTACCAATCTTTTATTTTGCTATTTATTTATATTTTTGATTCCTTAGAGAAATCATGTGATATTCAAGCACATGTATCTGATTTATTTCATTTAACTTTATAGTCTCAAGGTACACTCATTTTCCTCTAAATGACTTCAGTTTATTCATCTTTATAGGAGAGAAGTAGTCCACTATATATAACTTACATATTTTCTTTATCCATTCATTTGTTGATTGGCATATAGACAGCTTCCAAGATTCAGCTATTATGAACTGTCCTGCTATGAACATGGGTATACATATATCACTGTAATACTCTGTCTTCAACTCTTTGGGAAGATACTTACAAGGGGAATAACTGGGTCAAATGGAATTTCTCGTTTTAGTTTCTTGAAGAATCTCCATACTGATTTTTACAGTGGTGCACTAGTTTACATTCCCACCAACAATGTAGCAAGGCTTCTTTTTCCCTACAGCCTTGTAAGCATTTATTATTTGATGTTCTTGATGACAGCTATTGTTTCTGGGGCAAGATGGAATTTCTGTGTTGTTATAATTTGCATTCCTCTAATGGCCACTGATTTTGATCATTTCTTTATGGATTTGTTGACCATTTGTATTTCTTGGGCAAAACATTTATTCATTCACTTGCCCATTGTTGACTGAGTCTTTTATTTGGAGAGGTCTCATTTCCTGAGTTCTTTGTATATTCTGTATGTTATAACTCTGTCTGAGGTATTGCTGGCAAAAAAGTTTCCCTCTGGTTGTTTCTTTGCTATGTAGAAGTTTTTAAATTTGATATAATCCCATCTGTGATACTTTTTTTTTCAATCTGTGATTTTTGATATTACTTCTTGTGCAGCTCAAATTTTGTTCAGAAAGTCCTCTTATGCACCTATAATTTCAGGAATTTTACCTAGTTTATCTTTCAGTAGTCTAGGTATTTCTGTTTTAAAATTTAGATCTTTGATCCATTTTGACTTTAGCTTAGTACATAAGAGATACAGATTTTGTTTTGATCTTCTTCATGTAAATAGGCAATTTTCCCAGGTTAATTGGCTAAAGAGACTGTCATTTCTCCAGTATGATTTTGTCCCCTTTGTGACCTCAGTAACTCATTTTCACATATCAACTAAAAAAGTTATCAAAGAAATGTCAGAGTTGAACCACATCTTCAGACAAATGGATTTAGTAGAGGGTTTACCCTATTACAAGTTCTATCCTATTACAATGAAAGGGTTCTACCTTATTTAGAGGGTTCTACCCTATTACAATGAAATACACATTTTTCTTATCAGCACAGAGAACTTTCTTCAAAATAGACCACGTATGAGTCCATAAAGCCTGCTTAAATATTTATAAAGTAATTAAAATTATACTATGTATCCTATTACATCATCATGCACTGAAACTAGAAATTAATCTCAAAAAATTCATAGAAATTTAATAAACATCAGAACATTAAATAACACATTACTGAACATTCAATGGGTCACAAAAGAAATCAAGGAAGAAATTAAACCCTCCTCAGAATCAAAGGATAATTCCAGTACAACATATTGGTCACAGTGAAAGCAGTGCTATGATAGCACTACTATCAATGCTCACATTAAAACATACAATAAACTCAAATAGATAACATAATGATGCACCTCAAGATACTAGAAAATAATAACAGTGCAATACCAAAGCTAATACAAGGAGTAAAATTGTAAAGATCAGAGAGAAAATTAATACTAAAAAAAACACCAAAAAAAAAAAAAATCAATGAATCAAAGAGTGGATTCCTTGAAAGAGTAAACTAAATAGACAAACTCTTTGCCAAACTTTCCAAAAGAAGAAAAGGAAAGACTTATGTCTTAGTTGCTATTCTCTTATTTCTGGGACAAAATTCCTGATACCCAAAGTTAAAGGGGGAATGGTTTATTCAGCTCACAGTTTGTAGAGGTTTCAGTACACAATCTGCTGGCTTCAAGACAGGAAGGCATGGAAGAGGGGCACCCATTCATGGTGGCAGAAGACAGAAAAAGCAACGGGAGTAAAAGGGAAAAGCAATCCTCTTTTACTCCCTTATATTGTGTGTAGGCCCTGCACTAGAGCAGGTCTAGCATTCATATCCCCAGTTGCAGTACTGGACAATGAACCAATCACAAAATCAAGACTGAGCTGCCTCCTAAAAGCCTACCCCCTTTCACTGTATGAGGCTTTGTGGGGATATCTCATTGCAAACCACAACAACCTATAAAAATGCAGCTAGAAATTAAAAATTTGAATCCACAGCAGATACTGCTGAAATCCAGAAGACAACAAATACTATGAAAAATATAAACCAATATCTAACAACATGATTTACCAAAACTGAATCAAAAAAGACATTTAAAAAAACCCTCTGAACATTACAATAACAGGCATGAAGTTGATGTAGTAATAAATAAAACTTCCTAAGTAAGAAAAATCCAGACATGATAGATTCACTGCTGATTTCTATAAGGCCTTCAGGGAGGATATATCAATATCGCTCAAACTCTTAAAGGAAATTGCAAAAATGTATACTTCCAAACTCATTCCTGGAAGTTTGTATTATCCTAATTTCACAACCAGATGATGTCCCAGCTAAAAAAGAAAACTATAGGCCTATCTCTTTAATGAATATAGATGAAACAATCTTCAGCAAAATACTATTAAACAAAATGCAACAAGTCATCAAAAAGATCACATATCTTGAACAAGTAGGCTTCATCCCATGGATACAGGATGGTTCAACATATGCAAATCAATTAATATTATAGTTAATCTTGATTATCAACCAGATTGCCTTGAGAAACGCCTGGAAGATTAGTAAAAAACATCTTTGCGTGTGTTTGTTTGGGTGGCTCATGAGAATATGACCTTACAGGCTATATCTGGCCCCGGCCCATTTTTCTTGGGCTATGCTCTCTGCTACCCACACACAATGAGTTCAGCATCTTTTCTCCTCTATGCCCTTCCACTAGAATGCTTCTGTCATAGGACCACCAAGACCATGAGCCAAAACAAATCTTTACTTAAATTGTGGTGGTTGGATACTTTTTCCCAGAAATGGGAAAGATGACTAGTACAGTTGTGGACCATAAGTCTGCAATTGAGTCATATTTGATGTCTTGAAAGACTATAGTAGCTATTAAAATGAAAAAGTGACAAAGGCAGTCAAAACAGGGACTAACACAGGTTGCAATGTTTCTTGTTTTTGAAGGCAGTTCCACACATGCCTAAATTAAAGTCTTCTGTTGGGATTCATAATAACATTTGCTAGCATGTCAACTCCGGAACCTTCTTGTCCAACCCTCTGGTAAAAGCTCCCTATAATCCATGTGTCTTACAAGTTTCTTTTCAATGCAGAGTATGTTTATTTTCTCTTTTCTTCATATAAAAGTGTTTGTAAAATTTAATTTTGAACAATGGAATCAACAAACAAAATTCAGAAGCAGGAAGTTAGCATGAAGTGTTGAGATTCAGATAGGTGTTTATTTGAAAATCTTCAACTAGAAGTTCACATTTAAAATTCTGGTTGAGGCAGATAGTCTCATTCCAGAAAAATAGTTAAACATAAGAAAGTGATAGAAGAAATTTTTAAGCATTTGTGGGTGGAGAGGAGAAAGTAATGTAACAGAAAATGTGGCAAAGATGTTTGTAAAACCAAAAAATGGTTGACAGAATGGGCCTATGAACAAGGTATTCTAAGAATGTGGTCAGAGCTGATGAGAACTACTGCTGTGTGTTTCAAGATTTCCAGGATATAAAATCACACAAGAAACACACTGGTCTGTGTTTAGTGGGCAATAGAGCATTGAATGGTTGATCATCCATTTAACATGTTGCTCAGAATCAAAAGGCCCCTTTTTAAAATTTTTTCATTCTTTCACCCATTTGTGAGTGAAGCACAATAACTATGTCAGAGGCATTCGGCAAGCAAAAATGGACTTCAAGGAGATCTGGTCAAACAAAAACTCAGAAGACAGAGTGATGAGAACATGTCCCAGGAGATTTCACTTAAGGATGCTAAATATAGAGGACAAAGCTAGTTTAAGAGAGTCCCTAAAATATATATTGTTATTTACCCACAACAAAGATGTATTGTTTCAACACTGTGAGCAATTTATTTTCTCGGTCTGGCAGGAAATGAAAAATGCTGATCTGAGAAACAGATACATATATATGTGGACCTCTTCAACATAAATGTCAAAAGTAAAACATAGTGAGGCAGATACTGTCCTTTTATTCATGTAACACCTATTGCAACACTTACATATCTGTCTCCTTTAACATAGATCAGAAGCCAACCAAGCAGTTTCCAGGTGCCCTTCTGGGATACAGCTCCATATGTGGTACTGTTTCCACATGGTCTGTTTGTGAAAGTCGGCAGTAAGAGACAGACCTCAGTCATGAGAAACAGTTTCTAGACCAGCAGATCAAGTGGCAGGAGTCCCTGGTTCTTCTGGACACCCTTTCCCAGCATGAGTAATCTGACCCTGAGCAGAGCTGGCTGGTTTCTACTGGGCTTTCCTGCTGGCTGAATAGTTGCTGCTTTTACATCTCAAGTTAGTACCCAGAGCCCTGGAGTTCTTGTGAATTTTCCTCTAATGTTCTGAGTCTTCATTATGGCTGTATGAGTTGGAGGTGATTTTGGTATGCATGTAGGTGGAAGTTAACTAGGGAATGGTAAACTAAAAAGCCCAAAAGAAAGGCTCTGAACAAATTGAGAAAGAAATAGCTGCAAGAAGGAGGGAAAGTTGGAGAGGACCTGATCTGTGACTTATTCAAGGTATGACACATGTGCATACGCTCTTTTGTCATTCAAGAAGGAATAGATGCTGGGATTAGTTGGCCTATGGCTGTGTACCTCATCCTACTGTAGCCTCATTTCCCTTGCTTGACTCAGAAAAATATATCTTAAATAGCTACTTATCAGTTCCCATCTGGTCTTGGGGATGTAATTTTCAGTGGACAACTGCTGCCCTGTCTCCTGTTAGTGATAACAGGTCTCTGTCCTCTGTGGCCTCCTAACCCCAAACCTAGTCTTATCTTCCATTGCTCTGTGCAGTACTCCCAAGGCTGGCATGAGCCCCAGGACCTCTCTTCAAAGGTGCCCTCAGACCCACATCCCTCCTGTCCAAATACCCTGCTTGGGACATGGAGACATATCAAACTGTGCACTCTGGGGATGTGCCACTTTTGCAGAAAACAGGCAAATAGGTGAGCATCAGGCTCTATATTCTTTTTGAATGATAATTCCACTATTTTCACTCTTCCAGGCACTTTCCACAATTTTCAACCTGAATTGATGAAAGTAAGACACTGATGTTTGATGTAAATTTTAAAGTCTATACTAAGAATTATCATATATTTCCAGTTGCAATTTAAAGTAGTGCCATCTCTATGGAGTGTAATTTGACCATAGGGACAAATTTATACATGACCTTGAACAACAATTCTATCTTCAGAAATTTGTGCTATAAAAATAATCAATTTCTTAGAAAATGACCTCTCCATGAGCTTATTTATTGTCTGTCACACTGAAAGATTGGATCACACCTAAAATGTCCATTAAGATAGGATTGGTCAAGACTGTTAAGTCAGTGAATGGAATATTATGAAGTATGAAAAACAGTGAAATACAAATTTCCAAGTTAAAACTGAAGATCATATTTACACCAAAACTGATAACATTAGTTTGCATGGAAAAGAAGTAGGTGATATGGTCAGAAAGAGAGTGGGAGTATTTCAAGGAGATATTCTTTAATACCTCTAAAATTTTGAACCATGTAACTATAATATACAAACCTACAAACATACTTTTTATCGCAATATATCTTTATTTAACTTTGAAATCGACCTTTTCCTTAAAAACTGTGCAATTGTAAATGTTGGCCACTTGATGCTGTTCAAACCAAATTACAAAAGTAGCTCCAAAATCCTACAGCACTCTGTCAGCATATTTATTGCCTGTTTAGAATATCATTGCCTGAAGTTACTATACAATTTTATTTAACTATGTGATGGACTATTATAATAAATAATTATAATGTTAAACATAAATAATTCTGAATAATGTATGTCATGTTATAAAACATCTTATTTCATTGCCTTCAAAGATAGAATATTCTCTTTAAAATAATTTTTCTTCATGTAAAAACTAGTGTTGTATTTTAAAAGCTGGAAAAAACAATTCATTATTCAAAGATGTAATTTTTGTGCATTTTTCTTAAAAAAACTGTTCAATTATATTAAGAAGTTCTCTAAGCTAAGTAATTCCTTAAATTTCCCAAAGCTTAGAAATTTGATCAGTGGACTTTCTGTTTTCCTCTCAAGCTGTAATAGCTTCAATGAAACAAAAGCTGTATGGAATAAAAGCAATTCTTCTTTCAAATAAGGAATTACTGATAACTAGAACTGAACTGTATCAGTTTAATGTTTTCAAAGGTGTCATCTCTCTGAACACAGTAATTAAGATTTATACCCTTCCCCATTCAGACTGTTCCATGTTTTTCCTTAGAGCATTCAATATTTATGAAAAACTCCCTATAAATCTTCAATTCTTTGGTTTTTATAGATACCATCAGTTATATCAGTCAAACAGAAAATGACAACAAAGTAATCTTTTGGCAGTTCTCACCTTAGAAAAGCAGGTAGTAGCTTAGCTTGACAGTGTTCAATATACATCAAATATGTCCTAAATTCTTTCCTTTATGTATTTTTATATGCTATCATCCCAAAACCTCTAATGAGCTGATATTTTTATTATCAGTATTATACAGATGAGGAAATTGAGGTACATAGTAGGTCATGGCTATGCAGAGCGGTAGATCCTGCTTCATTAATGATGATAGTTTTAGTTACTACTAACTGTGAAGCAGAAACTACGTGTCAGTCATTGCCCTAAATACTTTACTCAATTGACAATTTTTGGAAGGTTTAGCCAGTTTGATCCTTATGACAATTGTGTGAGTAGTTTCTCTTACCCTCTCCTTTGAAGTGAGTCTATTAAGGTTCAGACTGTTTAAGAAATTTATCATCAAGGCTGGAAGTGTAGCTTTGTGATAGATCATATGCCTACAATGCATGAGATCCTGAGCTCAATCCCCAGAACCACAAAACAAAACTTTATCATGTTCTTACCCATTAACATGGTATGATAAAACAGTTCCCATAACTGTGTATCTGAAAAATTTTACTACAATAAAAAACACATCCTCTTGACTTCTAACACTCTTATTTATCTATTCTTGCCACTTTCTGAAACAATTCTAAAGTTCACTTTTGTGCCTTTTTTTAGTTGTGCTGCTGTGGCTGCCTTGATGTCCTGAATCAATTCAATACAATTATCTTTCATAGTCATTTTGACTGGGAGAGAGTGCTAAGATGCACAGTGTCAGAGCTGGTCAACAGGTGCATGGGACATGTCATGCCATTTTTATTTGACAGAAATTGCATAAACATAAACTGTAAATGGCTTCAAAAAGTGGCAAGAATAATGGGCAGTGTTTCAAGCCAGAGGAGGTAGTTTGTGGAGAATTATTGACAAAGTTCCTATAATTATAATGAAGTTGTTTTGTCATTTCTGAGTTTGCTCTTTTTTTAAGAGAAAAAAACCAATAAAATAATACAGAGTTTCAAAACAAGATAATGGGAAATAAATTTTTAACTTTAAACACTGATTGTATTTTGGGGAGAGGGGAGGGACCCTGGTTCCTTGAGACTGAGGAGCCAGTAGATCCATCCAAACGAAAATAACTTTCTCTCTCAAAGCTTGCCTTCAGGCTGGGGCACCCAGCACGACCCAGCTGGGGTTCATGCCTGCCCCCTAATGCCAACAGCACAGGTCTGTCTCCCTTGCAGTGACAGGAGGCCAAGTGGCCAGTATCTGGAGAACCTAAGTGGGACAGGGAGATGAGTCCCTCCTTTCCCCAGGAGAGCAGGTCTGTGTCAGGCCCTTGGGCTCTGCCAGCAGTCAGGCTGATGACATCACACTCAATGCCTTGGTGCTATAGCTGTTGAACGTGTTCAGGAATCACCTCCTCTGTTCCCAGCAGGCCCTGGGCCTGGGCTATGGCAGCCTCCACTATCACTGTGACAGTGGAGTGTGTTGCAGCCCCAAGCTGAGCCAGGAGGACAGGTTGCTAAGGACACGGGCACATACTGAATCCGGGACTCCTGTAGGCACAGGGCTCCCGTTCACATGGGGCTGCATAATTTGACTCTCCTGTACCTGGATGTCCATCAGGGACCACAACATATTCGCAGGGCACTGTTCACTATATGTTTTCTTGATCATCAGATCTTGTAGTATTTTTCATGAACAAAATATATTTATGAAACAAAGAAATTTGTCTTCAGCTTTAAGGAGGCAACTCCTGCTCAATGAAATTTCCTAATTCAGGAAGTAATGAGTAACGGAGATGGTGTTGGAATACAAATCAATGGAAATTCTGCAATCTGGGCTCTTGCCATGGGAATGATCTGCATCCCCTCAGAAATGATACCTGGATCACCCATGAGCATGACCTCAAGTTGCATCCATTTACCTACAAGAGCCTCAAGCATCCTTCTTTATAGCTGAGTAACTTTCCATTGAATAAAAGTACCATATCGTTCTTATCCATTCTGCAATTGATGGACAAGCTTCTCCTGCTTTGTTCTAGGTCCCTGTTGCACACAGCATTGTTTTCTCGCCTTTGACTTCAGTCTATGAGTTTTTTTTAGTAAAACATTTTACTTGATCCACTCTGCCTGTGTTTCTTTTTATTGGTGAATTGAGGCCATCTACATTAATGGTTATGACCAGATGAACCAGTTGTGGGGTCCAAGGCACTTCCCGAATTGTCTGCCTGTCCACAGTGTATAGGAATGGGCCAGGCACCTGGGCTTCTCCAAATACAGGTTGCTAAGGAGGTGATGGGTTGCAGGAAAGGCTTCTCCAGACCTGTGCAGCTACACCGAGGCTACCCTGATGGCCGTGGGCTTTCAGAGACAGGGCAGCTTCTTATCTCAGCCTTCACAGCTACACCAAGACTCCTACAAGTGGCAGCAGACACACAAGACCATAGCTGGCTACTTCTTGCAGTCCACATTGGCTACCTGCACTGTCTACCCTAGAGGGGAAGGGTCCCTGATGGCAGCCTGTAGGCATATGGGGGTGTGGCTGGCTGCTTCTCAGGCCTGCACTGACTACTGGCAGGCGTTTCCCCTCCCCTCCAATTATTTAAATAAAAAAGATCAAGCAACTTTCTTCTATCATTACTCTAGAAAAAAAATCAAACATTCACTGTGGTATAAAACTTCTATTTTGTTTTGTTTATTTTAGGTAGCGAGACGCACTGTAACAAATCCCATGTGATGTTTGCTTTTAAGGAAAAAATCAAGAAGACACCACTTCAGTAAAATGATGAGAGGCTATTTACATCCTGGGCAGTCCAGTAGACATGTTTTACTCAAAGAGACCAAAGATTGCCTTTCTCTTGGCTTATATCCCAGGTTCTGGAACAAGTTGCTTTAAAACCTTACATCTAAATTATGGCGAAGAATTTGATTACATTTGGCAAGAGCTGCTGTTCTGGTAAGTTGATTGACCACCGAAGTCAAAGTGTCTTTTTTGGCAGTGCCAAAATGCAATTTAATTAATTTCACTATCAATCTCAAATGAGATGCTACATATTTTATAACCACCACTACTGCCATAAAAGGATAAGTGTTCATAGTCCTGTCAATTTATTAGGTTAATTATATGACCAATGTATTAATTTACATTTATACTAAAGACATAGAAATAGTCTAGATGGCATTGCCTAAGCATTACGATACAGTTCTAGCAATTGATACTATAAATTTTGTTTTGTTATCAAGATTAAAACAATCCAAACTATAAAATCCATCACACACCTATAAACATAAATCATTATGCACATGTATGAATGAGAGAAGCATAAAGGTTGGCAATCCATCACTTTCTACAAATAAAATCCTCCATATTCCCTTACATTTATTTTTAACACACTCTAAAGCCAAGAGTTTAAAAAACTCACACATTGAAAAGTAACTTACCACAAAGCTCAGTGACCAACTTGCTCCACTGAAAACAATTTCAGAAAATAAGTGTCACTATCTGGAATTATTTATCCAAAATATCAGTCATATACATATTTATCATGTTCAAATTCATCACCTTAAAAAATCCAGACCACGCATAAGTGAAACACACTACAGCACTTGCATTATTAACAACAAAAAGGAAACATAAATATAATCTCTTCTTTCATCTAGGGTATGGTTAACAAGATTTGTAATGCATTTTATTATTATATTCACACAAACTGTACAGAAGGAAATTTAAAGTAGAACATAAAGGTTTGATTTATTTCTATTCCTTGTTATATTTCTTCCAATAGGGTTTTGAAATAATGATAATACTTTATATTATTCAATAAAACTGATATTTGTTTTAAGGAAATGAATTATAGGAAATTAAAAATGCACAATAATAGGAAAATAATGCATTGGCATAGATTATTTTGTATCTACAGCCTAAGTATATTTTAAATCTATGACGCAATAAGAATTATTTGACCTATGAATTTATTGTTAGCTCTCTACATCCTATTTTGTGGAACACTGAGAAAACTATTTGTAAAACTATTTGTAAATACAACTACAACATCCAGGCAACTTTTCTGGTCTTTATAAATTTTTGATTAATTAGTTACGTTAGTAATATCCTGAAGGAAAACCACAGTGATATATGAAATACTGGCATAGACTTTTCTGGATTCTGGATTCCTGATAAATATCTTTTAAATATTAATTTAATACCTCTAGAATGAATATTCTCAATTAAACTACTTGAGTTGTTGAACAAATGCCTTTAGGTTATAAATACTGACTAATATATAAATTATTATGTCTATGATAAAATATTTTAAAGAATATTAGAGATCGGGCCGGGGATTTAGCTCAGTGGCTTAAGTGCCTGCTTTGCAAGCGTGAGGTCATGAGTTCGACCCCCGGTACCAAAAAAAAAAAAAAAAAAGAATATTAGAGATCTACTCACCCATAAAGAAGCATAAATTTGAGTGATTTGTAGGAAAATGAAAGCACTTTGAGACTACAATGCTGAGTGAAATAAATTAGACTCACAAGTTTACATCGTGTCTCCTATGCAAGAAATATAAAGTATAAATAATTTAAGAGACCAAAATAAAAAACAGATGATGAGAAGCAGGAGTTAAACTTTTTGGAGATGGAAAATAAGGTTTCTATGGTTAAAAGAGAAGGGAGAAAAGGGGAAAGGGAAGTAGAAAGGATTAAGATGGTGCTTTAGTTACTTTCTCATTCCTGAGACACAATACCCAACACCTACAAATTACAAGAGGAGAGGTATATTTTGCCTTCTACTTTGTAGAGATTTCAGCCAATGATACCAAGTTCCAAGGCCGAGTAGCATGACAGAAGGTCATAGCAGTGAAACAGCTCATTAAATGGCAACAGAAATGAGATAACAATTAAGACACAAGATAGAGCCTTGTGTGGTGACACATATTTATAATACTGGCACTCAGGAGGCTGAGGCAGGAGGATTGCTGAGAGTTTGAGGCCAACCTAGTCTAGAAAGTGAGTCCAAGGCTAACCTGAACTGCATAACAAAACTCTTTCGCAAAAAAACCCAAAACAAAAACAATAGAGGAGGAAAAGAATTTACCTCCTAGGCCATGTCCTCAGTCATCCACCTTCTATGACTAGGCTTCACCTCCCAACATCACATTTAGTTATAAACTCATTAACGGACTAATCCATTGATGAGTATCAGGCTTATACAATGCAGTCACCTTACAAAAGCCCCACCCATGAGCACATGAGGCTTTGGGGGAGTATAAATATAAATCACACCATTTGGCCCCTAGCCCCACAAAATTCATATGCATTTCTTTTTGCAAAAATACACTTAGTCAATCCCTAAATGTTGCCAAACTCCTAAAAGTTTCAGCATTGCTGAAAATCTAAGTTTAAAGTCTCCTCTGAGATTTAAGGCAACCTTAGCTTTAAGCTCCTATAAAAATGAAACGTTAAACACTGCTGATATACAAAAGTAAGAGTAAATATTGCCAATCCAAAAGGGAGACACAGGGATAGAAAGGAATGGGGCCAATGAGATTGAAATCCAGCAGGGAAATCATTAAATCCTGCAGTTCCGTGTCAAGCATCCTGGGCAAATTGTTGCGCGATGTGAATTACAAAGGCCTTGGAGGCACTGCCCCTTGACACTGGAGGTGATTATAGCCCCCAGGTTTTGTCTTTTATGCTGACTTTGCTCACTCCTTTCAGCTCCCTTTAGATGATGCATGTTCTTGGCTTTTCCAACTTTCTAGGGTCTTCACTGCATTTTTGGCTTTGTGCTGGCAGCTTCACACATAGCCCTCCCACACACAGGGGCACAATGTGCTCTCCCAGGCCTTCTTCTGAAATCTATGTGGGAGCCTCTCAGGCTCCACAACTCTTGCATTCTGCATGCACCTAAAACTGGTACCACACAGATGATGACAAGATTCCTCCCCAGTCTGAGCAGTAGTCAAGCCTTTTTGCATCTCGCTGGTAGGCCTCAGAGTGCCTACATGATTGAGCAAGATTAACTGAATCCTGGGGAATCAATTCCAATTATGTAGGTTGTTGCCATTCTGAAACACAGTGCCCTGGGGCTCTCTTCTCAAACCAAAGTGTTTCACTTTTCACTTTTGAGTTCTGGAAAGGTGGAGTCTTTCAGATTTCTCCCATTCCCCTGCCCCACCATGGTATTCTTTGTGTTGTCCAAGTAGAAAGTACTTGGTTTCTTGTTAATGCTAATCTCTTTAGTCAGAAATCTCTCTTCCACTCCATCTTTGCAGCCCCCAACTTCACTGCAGCATCCTTTCTGACCAAATTCAAAAAACTTGAAACATTCAGCTGTGGCTTTGTTTTCGAATCTCAAGATAGAACTGGCTAATATAGTGCACAAGCCAGGGCCTCAGTGTTACACTGCCTTGAAATTTACTACACCAGTTTAATTAGTCTGCTGGCCTTAATTTGAGTCTTCAGCAGTGTCTGGACATGTGCAAAATGTGGACAAATTTTTGCCACAGCCTAACACACATGCCTGCCGTTCAACCTCCTGTGTAGTCCTTACTCCCAGCTGAAACTTCCAGAGCCTGGTTTTTGCTGTTTTCTTTCCTGTAAACATTTTGGTCTCCTGAGCTCTGACCAGCATCTCCCATCAAGGTTGGCTTACAGCGCTGTACAGCTAGCTCTCTAGTTGGCAACCCCAAACTTTTCCAAATTCCTCCTTGGAAGTGAGGTGAGAGATTAAGGGAAGGCAAACTGAACACTGGGCACAATGGCATGATCTATCAATCACAGAGAGCCAGGAAAAAGAGTTCACAACGCCCTACATCTGGGACCAAGCAGAGGATGCTATCTTCAGTTCTTCTCATGATAAGTCAGTCAGGCTACTGATAGGTCAAACTAGTTCCCATGTCAGCCTGAGGAGTAAGGGATAGAAAAGATGGTGGTCATTAAACTCTTGGCTGCTGTGTTCTCTCATTTACATCCATCCACTCTTGCTTTGTACCATGTATTTCTTTCTCTACTTTTAAAGATACCTCACTCATTCTGCAGAGCATATTTCTATTCCTATCCAATATAAATATAAAACCTCACTACGTTTTGCATTTGTTTTGTCCAATTCTTCATTCTGGAAAAGGAACAACCTTGAATCTCCTGAAAGAGTCCCCAGCACCCCAGAACCTAGTAACATAACCAGTTCCAAAGGATTTTGAATTACATGATCAGGTAGTGTCAGTGTTTTACTTCTCAAAAGGTAGAAAACTATGATAGACTCAGAGGATTGTGTTCTAAACAGATTGGATTCATTTTTAAAATTCACTATATTTGTTGAGTAAATTGTATGGGACCAATAGAGCGGTTGTAGTGGTTGTAGTGTTGGCTCATGGAAGTAAAACCTTGATAAAGAGAACACAATGTTTAACCAGAGCAAAAATTCATGCATGATTGCTTTGTTAATTGAGACTTAAAATTTGAATTATGTTACTTGAAATTTTTTGATTATACAAAAGCTAATGTCCTTGATTGCACCTTAAATTATAATACTGTTTCACTTAAATCTAAGATTTCATCAATTATAGTATGTACATTATTTATATAACAAATGTTGGCCAGGCTGCAGGGAAAAAGGAACATTCTTCCATTGTTGGTGGGAGTGTAGACTGGTGCACCCACTATGGAAATCAATATGGAGTATTCTCAGAAGACTAGGAGTGGAAGTCCCATTCAACCCAGCTATTCCCTTCCTGGGTGTTTTCCCAGAAAAACTGAGAAGTTCATATCGCAGTGATATATGTGCATCCATGTTTATAGCAGCACAATTTGTAATAGCTAAATCTTGGAAACAACCAAGATGCCCATCAATTGCAGAGTGGATGAAAAAGATGTGGTATTTTTACACAATGGAATATTACTCAGCTATAAAAAGGATGATCTTGAGGCCTTCATAGGTAAATGGAGACAACTTGAGACTATCCTCATTAGTGAAATAAATAGGAATAATATTTGTAAATATCACATTGTGTCTCTAGTGTAAAAAGTGATAAGAAATGTAGGAGTAATAAAACCCAAAATGTGTAATTGCTACTGTAAAAAAAGAGAGGAAAAGAAAGTGCTCTAAAGGATATAACTGCATGTATGTTTAAGTGTGTAAGATGGATGACCATATTACTGTTTTTGTTAGATCGTGGATCAAAACTGTTAACAGACTCACTGTTTGAATGTCTACTTTGTATGTTTTAATTTTGTAACTTGAACAACTATTTCCAAGATGACAGAATGTAATTTATCAAGTAGTGATGTCTTAGTGTTTTTTGTTATTTTCTTTTTTTTCCTTGGAATTCTGTATTTTTGCTACCCTTTTTTCTGTTTTGTTTTGTTTTCCCTTTAAATAAAATTTTAAAAAAGAAAATATTATATAATGATCCCATATGTTCCAGTGCTTTTCTATCATTTGCTTTATAAACTGTACAATTATTTTAGACATTAATTATGAAAAACATCTTACTAAAATATAAAAGAGGATATACAAATGGAAAATAGATATATAAAAATACTCTAATCGTTATTAGAGTGCAAATTAAAAAACCACAATGAGATTTCACTCACATTTGTCAGAGTAGTTTTATCAAAAGAACAATGTAGCAAATATTTTAAAAGGATAGCACCAGGAGGAAACTCTTGCATACTGTTGATACAATTAGTGTGCCCATTATGATAAGTAGTCTGGAAGTTCCTATAAAGTTATAATAAGAACTAAAATATAATACAGCAATTTTGCTTTTGTGTACGTATCATAAACAAATGAAATTGAAGCAGCACCTGCACTCTCCCTTCATTTTATTGCTACTTACAATTGTATTAAATCAATTGACATGGACAACTGACATGGAGGTAAAGAAAATGTGAAAAGCTTACTGATAATGTGTGTATATACATGATATTACATGTGCAGTGGAAGACTACTGAGCCTCAAACATGAAGGGAATGCTTATACTTGCTGCAACATAGATAAATCTGTAATACTTTATGCTAAGTGAAATAAGCCAGGCACAAAAAAAAAAACAAGAATTAATGATGTCACTAATATGAGAATCCTAAAAAGCTAGATTCATACTAGGGAGCATAAAATGATGGTTACCAGGTACTAGTAGGAATGGAAGGCAATGGGGTAAATGCTGGTTAAAGACTACAAAGTTTCAGTCAAGTAAGAGAAGTTATGGAGATCTACTATATAGCACGATGAGTTAAAAATTGCTAAGAGTATAGATCATAAGTGTTCTTACTTCAAAAATAATAGGTGATATGTTAATTAGCTTGGTTTAATTATTCTACAACATATGCATATATCAAAACCTGTTTTATATTATAAATATTCAATTGTTTTTTGCTAATTAAACCTTAATGAAACTGAAAAAAGTGACATATGTACTTACTGTCTTCCTTTATAACCAGAATGTAAACTCAGGGAAAGCAGAGACAATTTTTCTATACTAATCATAAATATATGCTCAGTGCCTAGAACATGATCTGGTGTTTAGTAGTAGTCAATAAATACTTGATGAATTAATATAGGAAAAATGTAGAATTTATTTCCACCTCACTTTCCCTTTCTCCTCTCTTAAGGCCAGCTTTGGTGTCTAACAGTTCCACCTACACAAAGAATCATCTGGGAAACTTTATTGACCTCCTTGGTCCTACGCAGACTAATTAAACCAGAATTTCTCAGAAGGAGGCCTAATCACAGGTGTGTTATAAAACCTGTCAAGGTGAATGTAAAGCACACTGAAACACTCAGAACCACAGACCCTGGCCACTCTATTAGCTGTGTATGTCCACACAGCAGCAGCAGTGTATTTCTGCTCTTGGGCTTCTCCATATAGAGGTATTTGATCAATTGCTCAACAATAATATCTTCCAAAAACAAACTATTAAAGTTTCCTCAAAGAGTAATAATCCAGTATGCCTGCATACAACATCCATATCAACTGTATCATTTGATTCTCAAAGAGTCAGGTGAGGTTGATAAATATTATCATCTAAAATTGGAAAGAATTTGCATCTGATTTATTTGCTCAAGGCAAAAGGAAAGACATGAACATGTTTTTTCCTTTGTTTTATAACTTCAAAATCAATCCTTGATTTTCTATAATCAAATAACATGTCCTAATTGATGTGTTAGCATGAACAAAACCCAAGGAATATCTACTTACTGTGAGCCATTCATTTGCTTAACAAATACTGACTTGTTTGTCAAATGCCTCCAAAGCTTCAGGTATTATTTTAAAAAGTGTTGAATTTTCCCTATAACTTTCACTTTGAAAAAAAAGACACATAAAACTTATTTATATTAGTATTTTGGTTTTTACTCCATTTGACAACTGTGTTAATTCTAAAAATATAACTCAATTTTCTTGAAAATAATGGCATTGACTGGAACCTTGAGTTTTTAGTTGTTTTAGCAATTCCTAAGTTCTCTAAGAAATACCACTTCAGAGGCTAAGGGCATTTCCAAACAACAGAAAGAAATACATGATTTTAATTTAGCACAAAAGTCAAATTTGCAGTTTGGACATTTTTTTTCAAATTTTACATTTGGAACATAAGTATGCTTGAATCACTGGTAAACCTTGCTTCTTGTTGGCGTTATTTACAAATTTTAAAACACCTGGAATTACATCTCTGAAGAAACAACATAGAGGAAGAAATAGCAGAAAACCATGTGATGAAAGTGTTGACTAATTTTTTGTTCTAAACATGTGAATATGAATAACAGATCATTAATTTTTCATATACAAGATGAAGGAGTTTCTCAGCAGAAAAGAACCAGTTGGACAGGCAGCATAATAATTAGATGAATTCCCTTCAAATTTTAGACTGGAGAATATATACAAATAAATGTAGTCTTTTATTCTTCCATCTTAGTATGGCTCTGGCTACTGGATTACTGTATTAAAACAAATCATGCTTATAGCAGACTCTTAGCTACATCTCAAATTAAAACTAGTTCTCGAGGACTCAATTTACTGTGTGCGGCAAACTTTAGTGGCAATTGAAAGTTCTATGTTGAATAAGGATATTTTCAACAACTTAGGTACTATTCAAAAATTAGTAGTGAGATCAAGCCATAGAATATTTGCTTCTTTAAATCATGTAAAAACAGGGAAATCAGTCTCCGGCTTACAGTATAGAGTTTTCTTCAATATTAAGATTAGGAAACCATTGGAAGTGGGTTAGTGTTAAGCAGCCAGCTGATCTTTCATATTGAATCTTCACTCACAGCGTTTTGAAGCCAGCTTGGTGAACCAATGTTTTAGTTACTTTTTACTCATCTCTGGACAAAATACCTGACGCCCAAAGTTAGGAAAGGAAAGGTTTCTTTCTTACAGTTCTTGGAGGTTTCATTCCATACTCCGTTGGCTCCAAGGCAGGGTGGCAAGGCAGCCATTCATGACTGCTGCAAAGAGCAAGGCGGGAACCCGCAAGAGAGAGACACACCTTCTTCCCGCCCATATGTCATATCCTGGCTCCACTCCTGGGCGGGTGTAGCACTCACACCACCAATCTGAGGGCTAGACAATGAACCAGTTGCAAATGCTAGATTTGGTTTAGTCCATAATTCAGTGGCTTGGGGGCCACTTCCATACACCATGACAATCAGCCTAGATGGTAGGGTGGAAGGCCAGAGGCAGAAGCCAGACTTAAGAATAAGCAGAGAGCACCTATTACTTCAAGAGTTCAGGACAGACCACAGAGAAATACCAAAAGGATTACATTAGGGCACGTTTTCTCCCTGTTCCACATAAAGAGCCACAATTATTTGTTAATTCAAATGTTCTACCCTCAAAACCCAGAGAAATTTATAGGCGGAACTGAAGGGAAGAAATTGAGAGGAAAATAATTGGCATCAAAGTCTCCATTTCACTCATTTCACTAGCTTTGATGGGCCCTTGTGCCTTCCCATAGCAATGAGGGAACGGAGGCTAAGAAATTATAAAGCAGAACAGAGAGGGTCTGGAAACCATGAACACCTACTCTAAAGTAGGGATGCAGAATAAAGCAGACTAAGACATGTAAGAACCAGAGTCCACAATATATTGGAATGAAAATAACTAGTTTTCAAAGGTACAAACTCTTTAAAGTCAGCACAAAATGCTTTTTCATTCTTTTCTCATCTATAAGGCAAACAGGTAAGGAGGCTTTAGGGAAATCAGTCTGCACTCCTACTTCTTCATTCCTTCACCTTTAGACAAGCTCCTAGCCTGGATTTTGTGATACGTATTTTAGCTACTCTGTAGAGTTGGATAACATACCTCACACACAAACCCTGTGACAATTGGTCTCCATCTGACAATTTCAAATCTTATGGAGCAGGTAAGGAAATTTAAAATATTAACAAGCTTGTTGCAAAAAGAAAAAAAAGGAGCAGAAAAAAAAAACTGTGAAGGGCTTGTTATTATAGCTTATTGATATTTGCAACAATCCTCTGAAATATTGTACTCAGAGCAAGAAAAACATTCCAAGGGCATTTAGAAATAAATGCTCCCACCCCTAGCCTAAGCAGTACTATACAAAAGTCAAAACTAATGTATGTGTGTACAAAATACAAATGCATTTTCTAAAAGAGAAACACAGTATTTTGTTTTGTAGTGCTCTTCATTCTTCCTCAAATAGAATAAAACCATTATTTTCTAGTTAAATACTGACCTTTCTCCCTGTTCTATATGTATATAAAAAAGATCAATTTGTGAGATGTATATGAACCAGTTTTCCAAAATAAATGCATTTATTGTTTTGAAAGCATACATTAACAAAAACAATGAAAATAACAAATAAATGTGTGTAATAGATGACTTTTATACTAATATAGTTTAATTATTACTAAATGTGTATTTTGTTCTTCTAACTACTTTCACATAGCAGATTCTTCAGTGGTTTTTGCAACCTGACAACCATCATGAAGTTGTTTAATGACTGGATTACCCAGATTTAACCACAGTCTTTTTTTAAAAATTTTATTTAATGAGAAAAAAAGCAAAACAAAAAAAGGGTAGAAACAATAATTTTTAAAAAAAACATTAAGAAATCACTACGTGATAAATTACATATTGTCTTCTTAGAAATAGTTGTTCATGTTACAAAATTAAGGCATACAAACTAAACAAACAGTGAGGCTGCAAACAGTTCTGTTCAACGATCACCAAAAACCTGGTAACACGATTATCGATCCCACACACTCAAACATACATGCAGTTATATCCTTTAGCGCACTTTTTCTTCCTCCTTTTGCCTCTTAAGTACATTATCTGTTTAGCTACATCATGTTTCAGCTTGCTCAGTACCCTATTGATCTGTTTTGTTGTTATTTCCTTTTTAATCAGCTTATATAATTCTGTTGTTTTGGTTTTGAGTTTCTCGTCATCCGTGTCACCTGGATGAGCTTTGATGGAGTTGGGAGTTTTTGGAGCTATTTTGTTACCTTGTTTTCTCATGTTCTATTGTTTTATTTTTGTTTAAGTTGCATTAACTTGGAGGTAGTAATATACAACAAAACAAGATCGTAACCACAGTCTTTATATTTACGGTCATAATGTTTTCTTTTATTTTATGAAAACAAACGTGTCTGGTCTTGGCTTAAGCAGACATGTGTTTGGTTCCATGGCACACATTTGTGAGTTTGAAGCATTGCTTGCATTATGAAAACAGCAGAAGTGGCTGCTGCCAAATGGCCACCTCCTCTCACCTCTGACAAAAGCAACAAAAGAAAGGGCTGAGAGAAGGAGAGGATTTGTCTAGTGAGTTCACGTCTAGGAATTTACCTGCAGTTTGCATGACTTGTATTTACTGCTGAACTGCATATTTTTTTTTCTTGCCTCTCAACTTTTTTGAAGTGCCCTACTGAAAAATCTGAATAAATTGCGCAGTTTGCAAGTCCAGGTTTGCCCTGTGATGCTTTGGAAGCAAGGGTATGGTTAGGAATCCGACCACGCTGTTGGACTGTGTGTCCATGTCCTTCACAAAGACTGGAGATGTTTGTTAGCTTGGATAGTCATTTCATTTCCTCCTGCATGCTGTTGGTCTTCTGTGTGTAAGACCCATAGAAGTGAAACTTGCCTGGCTATTTTAAAGCAAGAGTGTAGGTGGACAGATCAGCTTGGATTATTAGTCAGCTTTCTTTGACCAGAACAACTAATTAATTTATTCCTCTACTTCTAGTCAAATGTGTCTCAAATCACTGGATTTTAAAGTATTTATACTGCTTTTGAGAGCTTTAAATATATATTAAAATTTCTGATAAAGCCAGTTACAATGTCACATCATTGAAAGGAAAAAGATGACAAATTCAGATTTAGTCTGCTGGCTTCTAAGCTAAGAAACAGTCCAGTGCTTCCATATTTAATCTCTTTCACAGTGAGACTTAATGTGGAGGGAAGGAAGAAAACGAGGTTTTTTTTAAGTCAAATGAAGAGTCAGTGGCCTGATCCACAAGTTGAAGGTTAATGGGATTATTCCCATTTTATTAGTGAGCAAAGGGAGTTACAGACAGGCCAAGAAGATTTAACTTTAAAAAGGTAATGTGTGGTGTTGTCAGGGACTAAAGTGCTGTCTCCTAGCCTCCCTAGGAAGATGCTTAGAGACCTGTGTCTGCTGTTCCAGACAATGTATCACCTGAGGTTTTTTCATGTTAGTGAATCATGATAGTGCAAACAAGATTTCCATAAACTAGAAAAAATAAGTAAGGCCTGATGATAGCTCCTTGACATTTTTCTTTCATTTATATAAATAAATGAGATAAATAAATGAATTAATGAGTATATATATATACACATAATAAATGAATATATTTTTTATATACACATATATTCCTACACACAGTGTCATGACATATTTATTTCTTCCTGTGGCTCTAGTCAGAAATGAAACTAATTAAACAGTCAAAATGGTTTCCTTTGAGGATTCTTTATTATCCTGGAAAAGCGACAGTTTACAGGCTTGAAAGACATTGTTTTGAGGCAAAGCAGTTGTATTGTAAGATTTTTTTCTTTAAGAAAAGAGATTCATGGAACCATTGATTTACTCAATTCCCCACTGTAACGTTCTGAAATTCTCCAGTGTGTACTTATAAAAGACAGCTATTATCTCATTTTTACAGATTTGTAATTTACTTTAAAATTCTCCAGTCATAGACAGTGTGGTGTACTTATACATGCAGGTGCAGGCATGTGTGCAAAGGGAAAGGCAGTTAGCTCGGGATGCTAATGCTGGTGCTGCCCTGATTACAAAAGAGCCAGGGATACTGACTGGCTTTTAAGAGAGCTAGTCCAGTGACTCAATGTTGGCTGAAGAGTGGGATCATCTGAGGGCTTTCAAAAAGAATTTAATGGTCCAATCATTTTGTAATTGTCATATAATAAAACCAGTCTTTAGTTTCCTTTGCTGTATCATTCTGTTTTACTACATGTAATAGATTTCCCTAACCACTCCCACAGTCAGTGGGAGTGGTTAGGGAAGACTACAAAACTCTCTTGTATATTCCATACATTTAAAATTGCGATTTTCCTTCTGTAGTCCTGACTTCTGGGAATGATGATTTGTTGGGAAGCTTTTAGAAAATGTCAATGCTTACCTCAGAGCTTTTGACTTAATTAAGCTGGAGTTACAGCTAAGTAGTCTTTTTAAAGTTTTCTCACGACTATGAAATGCAGGCAAGGCTGAGAAACTGGTATCTCATCAGAGTTCATATTCCAGCACTACTACAAGTGCTTCTGTCGGCTTCATTTCAAATCTCAAATCAGCATTATTTCGCTGGACAGAATCATGGATTTGAGAGGGTGTTTCTTGGGTGGGCAATGGTGTTCAAATGAAAGAGCTGGAGGAAGTACTGTACAAGCAACCCCACCATTTCACAAGGATCTAGTGAGTCTGGTGCTTCTCACAAAAGGACAGGCAGCTTTGAAACGAAGGAAGATGCAGGCAGAGGATCTGACTAGGTTTGCAGAACTCTGTTCCTGGAGTATATATGATGTGTCCTGAGCAAATCCTTTACCCCTCATGACCTTCTACAATACCGAAAGGCACAGAGTTCTATGACTTCAATGAGCCTGCATAAGAGTTTAAATGTGTTTTCTACTTACCTACAAATATTTGCTTTGCAAATTTGTCCTTTCCTTATTTTACCATCTAGTCAGGAGATGAGTGTGTGTGTGTGTGTGTGTGTGTGTGTGTGTGTGTATGGTGGGCATTGCATCTTCCAAATCCTAACTTATAAAGCAGTAACTCTCAATCCTGAAATCATCTTAGAATTGTCTGAGGAAATATGGAAGCCTCTTTTTAAAGGAGTCTGCATTTCAAAGAATTCAGAGTCCCTGAGAGTGGGATTCAGGCCGTGCTATTCTGAATACTCACCAAGTGTGTATGAAAGGTAGAAAGGCTACCTATACCTTCCAAAAGACATCTAATGATTTTGAACAAATCAACTTATTTAAATCTATCCAGCTCATTAGGTTGAATTCCATCATGCCTCACCCATACATCTAGGCCAGCTTCCGGCAGAGCAACTGGCTCAATGCCCAGACACACCATGCAGCTGCACAGCCTTCGCCACTGACCTTTCCCTTCTGAGTCATAAATTCTGCTCGCAAGTTGTAGGACTTATCTATTGCTGTGCACCCAATTACTTCAAAACTTAGAAGAATAAATATTCATTATCTCATATTTTGTAATACCAGGAATCTGAGTTAACTTTCTGGGTGGTTCTGACCTAGAGTTTGTCACGAAATTGCAATCGGTTTGTAGCCATCTGAAGGCTTCATTGGGCTGGGCAGTCTGTTCCGAGCTCACGCATGTGGCTGTCGCCAGGAGTCCTCAGTTTTCTTCTGTGTCCCTTCGTGTGGACGTCCCCTCAGCTTCCCTCAGTTCCTTGCCATGTGGGTGTAGGTCTCGTCATGAGGCTGCCTCAACAGCTTCATGACATGGTAGCTAGCTTCCTCCAGAGTGAGTGCTTCAAAAGAGACAGTACAGAAGAAACTTAATTGCCTTTTACCACTGAATCTGAAATTTCATAGGGTTACTTCTATTTAATTTATTGCTTTGAAGTCAATAACTAAGTCTAGTTCACACTCAAGGTAATGCAGGCTAGGCTTTACTTCCTGAAGGAAAAACTATCAAAGATTTTGTAAATAAAATTTAAAACTATCACAGAAGATAACTGGCTAGGGTGAAGGTAGTATAAACAATGTCTCAAATGCTTCTGTGAAAAAAATAAGATTAATTTCACTCAAATGCATACATTTAAGAGAAATCAACTATCCACAAAAGCCAAAAAGAAAATTCAAAACTGAGAACCACAAACTTAACAATAATTTAGTGGCCAGGGATCATACATCGTACCATAATTAAGCTTTCAAAAGAAGAGAGGCACACCAGATCAAATGACTTTGTCTCACCTTGTTCAAACTCTCATGTTTCCCAATATGCCAGTTCGTTAGATGTGTACTTCATGGAGAATGGTGTGTATATGTTAACAGATAAACAGAAATGTGTTAACAGATAAATAGAAATGACATTTAATTTCAAGCTCCATTAGTAACACACAGGGAATAGGAAGAACAAGGTCAGTCACAATGGTAAAGGACAAAAGAATTTCATTTCCAGTTACTTAAAATAATGTACAAATATAGCAGCTAAGATAATGTTGGAACTTGCCAACTAAGAATAGAAGGCAACATAGCAAAGAAACAGAAAGCCTTAACATCGGAAAATGTCAAAATCCTCTACTTTCGATCGAAAAATCATATTTTACACGTCTTGGTGCCTTATAGACCAGGTATCTGCAGACTAAACCAAATCCAGTCTGCTTTTTGATTGTGTAAATAAAGCTTTATTGGAATACAGCCATGCACATTCCTTTATATATTGTTTCTGGCTGCATTCATTGTAAAACAGTAGAGGTAAGGAGAGATCTATGGTCTGAAAAGACTTAAAGATTTACTTCTGAGGCATTTATAAGAAAAATCTGCTAATCTTTGGTGTAGACTAAATGACTATCTATAACTTCCTTATGATAATCTCTAGACAATTATCATAGATTCTTGGGGCCTCGAAGTCAGATACAAAAGGAAAAAGGACTGGTTAAAGAAGAGGAGGGCGTGTAATTGCTTATTTAAACTTGTTATGCTTGGGGAAGTATGACTAAAAATTAATAAACAATATTTCCTTTCTCATATTAATATTCCTCCCTATAAAAAACATAAAGCTGAAGTCAGTTTTCCTTAGTTTCCTTCAGTCAGTTCGAGAACCTCAGGCTAACTTAAAGGAACAAAACAAGACTGGGATAGAGAGTGAGAGTTATTGGCAAGTAATGCAAAATGAAATTAAAGCTTGGTAATTTGAATACCATTTGCTTCTTGGATTTCTCTTTCTCTCTTCTCTTTTGGTCCTTTTCCCCATTACTGCTCCATTAGAGTGCTGGCTTTGTCCTTCCTGCCACAGCTGGAATTTATCCATAAGATGAGGCGTATGCACTCCTGAGAACTCCAGATGTATAGGTTTCATGGCATCACTGAGGCAGCCAGAGGCGTTTGCCGCTGTAAAAATTCCTGAGTGAGAGGCTGTTGGGCAGCTTTCATGTATGTTCCCTCTCCTCTCTCAGTCTCTGTGGCCTGACAGTGATGGCGAACCTTTTAGAGCTTTCTGTGATAACAAACAGCCCACTGTGGCGTGTTCCATAGGTTCGCCACCACAGGTGGTAGATGAGGCACAAAGGTTGATCAAGCTTAGGTCTTGGGCCCACTCCTCTGGTTGTAGGGTCTTAGATAAGTGAAGAATGAAAAAGGAGATGAGTATGCAGACAGATGGACCGCAGTGGTGGGCACATAGCTTGTGCCACCATTTCAACTGGCCGTTTATTAACAATCTTGAATCAAGGAGTTTCTAAGGAGATACTGCATTTGTTCCTCAATTTAGGCAGGTTTCCTAGGACTCTATAGACTACGAAGCATATATTATGGTACAAAACTCTATTCATTTATTTGTCAAGAAATTCTTTGTTCCACATATACAATTAATGCTTCAAAGAAGATACACATACAATATTACATCTTCTGACTATATCTCTCTGAGGTCAAGTGATTCTGATTTCTTTGTTGCTTTTGGAGACCCCGTGGCTGAGACAGCACTCATATTTTTGACTCTGAGAAGTATAAGCCATTCATTTAAAAGATGTAGAAGATATACATACTATATGTCAGTGCTTGGACTACAGCAGTGAATAAGAGAAATGTTAATACCATTCTCTTAGAACATGTAGGTTAAGCAGAGAATAGACAAGATGAGACACTACTTCCTTGCACTATGATATGATATAGCTGATAAGGAAGCCATACAAAGACAGAGCGGGTATGCAACCAAGACTTAGGAGGGGAGCTGAATAAGAAGCAGATCCTTCCCGGAGGAATATCTAAAGTGAACCCCAAAAGCAATCAGGCAGGCAAAGGAGCGGAAAGTGAATAAGCATTGAACAATTTTTCCTAAGGGGGATTCATTACAATCATACCATGATACAAGCTAGTTTTGTGATTTAAAGGGATTAAATATTATTTAAATATGAGGAATCTTCAGGTGGCAAGTGACAGAAATCCATTTCCAACTACATCAAATAAGAAAAAGTGTGGGAAGATAAAGACTGGAAAAACAGCTTAACTCAGTCTTTTTTGAGGAGTTATATTCTCTATTTTTTCTCACACAACTAACAATGAATACTGTAAGATAAATTTATTAAATAGTAGTTTTGCCACTGGAGAGAAGAGGAGCGACCTTTTATTTGCCCCAGTCTGCAAAAATTCTAAGAATTGTGCAATGTACAAGATTTAACCCAGCACAGAGGGTAACAGCCTTCTACTTTTATGGATGCTGACAGAAGGTTGGGCCAGAGAAAAAGGACTTTATTTTGCATGAGTACATTGGGCAGCATAAACTTCATGTTCCTATCAGTTCCCCTTGGTTTCTAAGTGTCCTGATGATAAATGAAAGCCATGCACACAGTGAGCTGGTAGCATTGCTGAGCATCCCTGACATTAGAAAACTTTGATTTTATAAAGCAGCTACAAGGACACCTGTCCAAAATGTGCAGGAATACACTGTCATCACTATCAAACTCCGAGAAAAATCCTGCCCTCTGATGTTGTTCGGTATGCAAATATCTTTACCCAAACATTCCAGGATAAAAACTAAGTGTGACACTCATTTAACAAATACTTATTGAAGATACACATATGTTTATCTTAGGATGTGTAGGAATAGCAGAGGAATTGGCTTCCAACAAAAAGTCCCAGGGAATCAAATTGGTGTGTTTTATGTCAAATGCCTCTCCTGAGTCATGCACTTTTTTTCAAGGAAGGGGAATAATGTTGGCTCTGCTAAAGTCAATTTCATATTCCTAGACTAGGGTCAAGGTTGGTTACCAGGACATCAGGAAAAGAATGTGCATGACAAAGATAAATCACATTTATTATGATTCAATAATACAGTATGAATTACCAAGCTAAAGGTGCAGGTAGGGGTCAGATCATTAATTATGTTAAGTGTGGAATTTTTCCTGTGTGCAATAGCAATTTGATAAATAAGGTTATAATGCAAGGGTGTTAATTTTATCTCAGCAAAATCGTACTGGCACCGACTTTAGGAGCAAGTCAGTGAGTAAATGAGTTAGCAAACTGGTCAGGTACAGGTAACTGGGGTCTGAAGTCAGACATGGGGATGGAGACAAGAGGGCAAATATGAAAATATTTTACTACTAACTACAGAGTTGAAGATAGAATGAAGGACAAACTTTCGTTCTGTTTAAGGCAACTTAGAGATGTAAGACAGACCTTAGAAAAGGAGAAGCAGGTTCAGGTAGGGACTGAGCACAGGTCCTTCTCACTGAGCTGCCTCTCTATGCCTGAATTTTAAAATTCTGAGACAGGGTCTTCCTAAATTACCAAGGCTGGCCTTAAACTTGCGCTCTTACTGCCTCAGCCTCCCAGATTGTTGGTATGATACGGCATACCATCATACCCATATTTTTTTTTTGCAATACTAAGTTTTTAACCCAGGGCCTCTGGCCTGTTTTTGTTTTGAAACCGGGTCTCAGCTGCTAAGCTTCCCAGGCTGGCCTCAAAGTTGCCATTCTCCTGCATCAGCTTCCCACAGCACTGAGATTACATGTCTGCACTACTAGGCCTGGCTCTAGCTCACCCTTAATGCCTGTTCAATATGCTGTAATGTGGATATATTGGAAGGTAATCAAAGAACTAAAAATAAATGCCAAAATAGAGAACTTGAGGTTACAGGACCCAGAAAAAAGTTGTTCATCATTCAAGAGTTCATCAATGTCCAATTGTGGGGATTAAAGTAAATCCTAATCTCCCAATCCAACTGTGAAGGCATTCAATACATGCCAGCAATTCTGTCACGAGAGCAAGTCACTGGTACTCATGGCTGAGGAGGTGGTCTCCATCCATTTCCTGTCTGGTCACTCTTTAATAACCAGCCATTACACCTGTAAAATGTTGTGTCTTTGTGCTGTGCTTTACCCATCCCTAAAAAGTGTCCCCTTCTTCTAATTACATCACTGGTATCAATTCCTCTGAGGCATAGTTGCACCAAGTCATAAACTGGCAGGATAAAAACAAGTGCTATTTTATTTCTACACAGCTCATTAATGAAGATCAGCTCAGACACGTTTCTCTAAACTTTGGCGAGAATGGCCTTCTAATGGTACCATACATAGACTGCAGTGGTTTGTGATGTGGCTTTCCTAATGGGATGCAAGTTTTTATTTTGTGCACGTGACACTGCCTTATATTTTTTACCCCTATTTCTTTTTTCTTTCCCCCAAACTTGCTAAAGTACAGTAAGAATTTTCTGCTCTTTTTTTCAGGAAAGGGGAAAAATCAAGTGCAAACCGAAGTTGAAAAAACAAGAAAATTAAGAGCAGGCTGGGAAACGCATTTTATAATACATATTGGTATATCTTAAAATATTTCAGTCTATGAAAGAGAATTAATGAATGCTGTAAGACCAGAAACTAATAAAAAATCACATACTTTAGAGAATTATAACTTGCTTTTTATAGCTTTATTGATTATTACCAAGTTTTAATATGTTTCAAATAATTAAATACTGTAACTGGGACATTAAAAATACAAACTAATTTACCAAAATAATTGTATTCTGAATATTATGTACAATATTTTACATTTTACATTACATAAAGTTTTTATACATAAAGGTAAGATTTGATTTACGATTATTGGAAATCCAAAATACATTTGAACAAAATATTCCTATGTATACATACATCATTGCTCACCAGGGGTAATCAAAACCATACATGAATGTAGTTATTAAAAAACAAAATTACATTCATACAATAATGGCAGAAAATGAAATTTGTTTATATTATTTTGGAAGTCTTATTTAAAAACCACACATATGAATTACGTAACCTCATTCGGTATATTTAAAATTTTTTGTTTGCCCCTGAAATGTGTCTTTATTTATGTGGTAATTTTTGCTTTTTAATTTCCTTTTCAAAGGGACCTATTATAATTTACATTCATTAAAGTACCTTGCATGTAGGAAGAAGGCAAATTGATTCTCAGCAACAGAAAAGACACAAGGGTCTGTCATGTAATTGTGTATATACTTATTTTTTTATTCTTTTTTTTGTAGAGTACTGTAGTCTTCACTATAGAGGTCTTTCACGCCCTTGATTAGGTTAATTCCTAAATATTTCATTTTTCTTGATGCTACTGTGAAAGGTTTTATTAACATACAGTTTTGAAAAATAATCCTATTAAATGGTACAGTTCGGTATGCCTTCATATTCATAACTGTCATAAAAGAGACTACATATTGAGGCACAGAGCTTACAGGAGAAATACATATTCCTGTGAAGAACTACCTACTGAAATAAACATATATCTAGGTGATGTCAAATAACATTGTGAACAGGTGCTCACACAGAAAACACCACACACGCCCACTATTTAGGCTGTCACCATCCTTAAAAAAGGTTTAAGATATTAACGTGTCATACCTTTTCTAGAACAGTGAAAAACTGTTCATATTCAGGATGCCACCATATGAAATTTAGTACTGTCTCATTTTCAATATTCCTTTCAAGTAAAACAATTGCAATTTTAAGTAACACTATACATGTTTAAAACAGATCTAAAAAATTTGAAAAACAATGTCTTTACTCTGCAACAAAAATGGATTTCTAATTGCATGTCACTCTGTATACAGATCTCATCCCAGAAATGCAGACCAGTGAGAATTTTATCAGAACTATACATAAGAACCTTGAAGAGTAGCAATTAGTAGACTAGCCATTTTTCTTTTAGTGTGCACAGCATTTTATCACATTCCCTGTTATAAAATCCTGTATTTTATCAAAGGCAAAGAGAACACGGAAGTCAGGAGCCAGGAAAATAACAACTTGAGAAATATACAAAAGCAGTGCTCTTCCCAACATCCACAATCCGTGAAACATAGGTCCTGAGCCTAAGGTGTGTTTATGTTTATTGTTTTTTTTCTTGTATGTGTTTAGCTTGAATATAAAAGAAGTTCTAACCTAAGTTATCAAAATATATTCATAAAAATGTCTGAGTATTTCTAATAAAAAAGTTTAAAAAGTCTAAATTCTTAATTTTTGCAATTAAATATCCTAAAGTTCAGTAGGCAGATTTATTTTAGAGCAGCTTGAAAAAAATTCATTGGCTGAGCATTGCCTGGAAATGGGGTGGAGCTACATTTCAGCTCTACGATGCGATTTCTCAGCAACAGCAGCCCCATCTTCCTCCTCCTCCTCTTCCTCTTCGTAGTGTTCTTCTCCACCTTTCCGGCGGGTGTCATCTTGTACTCCTTGCTCTTCTCCATCATTGTTTTTATCATCAGCCTTAAAGTAAGAAAAAGAAAAACAGAAAAACTAAGAAATGCTATGCAGAACTACTAATTAGTAATTCTCTGTTTAAAAAAAGGATGCAAAGTCATTCATTTTTGAAGAAAGGAAATGTGGAAAAAATGATTCAACAGGAAACAGTGCTACATTCTCTCCTAATCTTCACATTCTCACACTGTTCCTGACTGCAGGTGGGCTAGGTAATTTCAGTGGCAACTCAGAGGTGTCATTCCCTGTTGGCGCCAATCCCACTCCTACATCAATGTGTTCTGCACAGAATCCACCGCGCGCGCGCGCACACACACACACACGGTGCTCAGCAGAAAGACACGCTGTACACATACGTTTTCATCGTTTTCCCCATAGGTTTCTTCAGCATTACGCTCCAGTTCCCTTTTTTTCTCTTCAGTCAAATCTTCCTGTATCTGAAACAAACCACAAATACTATGAGATACTGTCAGCACTTACATACTTGCAACAACATGTTTTGATTTCTAATAGTTCATTCAAAAATGATAGAAACAAAGCTAAACTAAAAGTAAATATAAAAAAGTCAAAGTGTGACTTATTAGCACAAAGAAATATATAATATACATATAACAAAACTCAGTGTTTGACTCCGAAGCTAAGTCTTTTATGTTTGAATTTCTAATTTGAGTGAGAATTCCACAAGGATAATACCTGATGACACTCAGCTTAAAAAATTAAGCAGTCCCCTTTTCCAAGTGGAATGTATAAGGTCTGACAGAATATAAATTTTATGAAGTTCTATGAAGTTCAACTTTGTGTTCAATAACTAGATGCATTCCAGGCACATGAAAATTCTTATCAAATATTGTTGAATAAGTTAGTCACTCAACGAATGAATAAATGCAAAAATATCTTTTTTCTCTTAATGCACAACAAACATCCCGCTACCTGTATGCAATGTAGTAAAAACTGATATATCCATTCTATAATTAAGAATAAAAATTCCTGGCTATCGTATCTAGAAAGCAAAACAATCATTTTAATTTCTACATGTAATAATTCAACAAACTGCTTCAAATCCTTATCTCTATTTCATGGTCTAATACATTTCTGTTTTAGTTTTCTTTTATGTACATTATTACTACTATTTCACTGATCCCAATTATTTATCTCAAAATGCCAAATAAAGCATCAAAATACTTTTATGAAATAATCTCTATATAATGTTCACATTACAGAAATATAAGGTAAAATATTCTCTAGCTTGCTATTTTGAAAATCTTGTATCTGTCAGAAAGTTTAAGTCATTTGAATGTATTTCAAAAAACTGCCGAACATTAGGCAGGCATGAAGTTGTGTCCAGGTACCAGAAGAAAGCTTGATCTTTTTTAGGATCACTGTATTACAGTAAATTTTCTTGAATACTCCCCTCCTCTACACACACACACACACACAAGATTTTGTGGACAGCAGAGGGATAGCTATTGAAAAATCTGAGAAACAGGTAAAGGATAAAAACTATGTAAGGTTTATAATTAAGAAGAAACAAATAAAATGCTACCTCCAAGTACCTAGACCAGGTGAGACAGAAATGAAGTGTTGCTTCCCTGATGAGCTTTGGCCAGAATGTGGCCTATCAGAAACCTGCAAAGGTAACTCTTCAACAATGCAGGAGACAGAGCTAAACCTTCACGGATCTCTTCCAACCATTCCAGGATCAGCTCTATCCATATCCCCAAATAAATACAATTTGAGGATGAGGCATATGGCTTCTATGAAATTCACATTTCTGGTATAGTGAGCTAAAGATACTCTTCGCTCACCTTAGGGCTCTATCAGTGGTCCATGACATTTCTTCTGTCATTACTTACAGAACCTCACAGTAACATCCCACAGGACATTGAGATAAAGACAAAGAAGTACTTATTTCAGACTACATTAAGATGTGACTAACCGAAACAGTAAATTGCTGATGTGTCTCTGTCTGCTTCAATGAACAAAGACATGTCTGCTACATGCTAAATAATGAAAACAGTATTTGTGAATGCTGAACGTGTTACAGCTGAGAATTGGAAAGAACTGCTTTGAAACTATGCAGTGTGGTGGAATGAATTCATAAATCAGGAAGAAGCAAACTTCTTATGTTAAGGCCCAGAGAATAATTATTTAAGGCTCTCTGGGGCCTAATGTCTAGGGTGCATCTACATAACTCCAACAATGAAACATAAAAACAGCTGTAAATAAAATGTAAACAAATAAGCATGGCAGTGTTCCAGCAAAACTCAATCTGTAGAATAGGTCACAGCCTGCAGCTCTAGCCATACACAGTGAATCTGACAGATCTGCACCAAAACCTTGGGCCTGCAACTTAGTTCTGACTATAAAAACAAGTCAACTGGTTTTATTACGAAAATTTTCAAATATGCAAGAAATAAAGAAAATACACAAATAAGAAATCATTCACTAAACATAGCCATCAACAATGTTCAAGTTATATGAGTATTGCCACACTTGTGTCATCTATGTTTATCTTTTCACCGAATTCTTCTAAAAATTTCTAGACATCATGTAATTTTACCTTTGCATATCACTGTACAGATATCTAAAATCAAGGGGCATCTTATATAACCACAATCCTGTTATTGTACCTGACAAAACCAGTAACTAGGTATCTATCTTTAATGTCTATTTGCAGCTGTTTTTTAAAATCACTATCTAAACAAGGGCAAATCTAACAGGGGCTTCCCTCCATTATTTTTTCCATGATCCTACTGATCTGTTCTATAGAAGAACGCACATTCTGGATTTACTTACTTCTGTACAGCATTACTTCACTTGGCCCCCATACAGCCTACAAACAGAAGTCAGCCTGAAGGTACGAGTGAACTCAGGTTCAAGTTAAAAATGATGGGCATTTCAAAGGTGGTGGAGCCACATAATTCTTGACTGGCATACTTTTAGGCTGAGGTTGGTTAGCGAGCTCAGACAGGGACACCCTGGGTTCTCCACAGTCAAGTTTCCTGATCTGTGTGGTGACAACATCTTCCGATGACTCATGCTTAAAATCAACTGTCTTAATTAGGGGTTACAGAAACCACAACTTTCCCACTCCATCATCCTTTCTACATTCTGACTTCCTATACGGAAGAACTCCCCGAAATCAACTCCATGCCTACCAGTACTGTACATTTAATAATGACGTTCTCTAAGGTCAGCCTTCAGTGGTCTATACTTCTCATTCTAACACTAGTAACAAGCTGATAAACCTTGAAAATTTAATTAACCTCTCTGTGAAGCTCCAGTTTTTTATGTGTGAAACAAAAAGAATGAGTATGGGCTTGAGACATAAATCCTCTCAGATCTTGAGTGAGTCTCTAGCAAATAGACACAGATACACAGCTCTCCATAGAAGTGAAGAAGGTTCACACTTCCCTGGTTCCACCCACAGCTGTGTGCCTAAGACTGTTTACCTCAAAAAGTACATGTGCAACTTCCACCTCTGCTAGGAGAGGCAACGGGGGGCACTTCTGAAGAACTCTGCTTCATAGGCCCCACAACAGAGAAGATTAAAATGTTCAAGCGTAAGGTCTGGTCCAGGCAAGGATCTGTATTTTTCACAAACTTCTCAAGGGGGATTCACAGACACAGCAGAAAGTGAGGATAACTCCCTTGAGTAAAAGTGGATGTACCATGAAGAATGTCTGGCTTGTGAGATAATCGCCTACCTTTAAAATATTTTTTGTCTATTCTAGGGATGTACTGTAGAAAATTTAGTTGGCTTACCAGTTGTCAATATAATCTTATTTGCAAATTACTGCTTTATATTACTCTGCAATTTAAGGAACCCAAAAGTGAATATTCTATAATTTTTCAGCATACAAGAAATAGTTTTGTTCAGACATTATTTTAGTAATATATTCTTCAGTTTTGAGAGCAAAAGAAATTCAAATTCATCTTAAAGGCATCAGTGAAAAGGAACCAAATAATATGATGGTCCTAAATGGTCTTTAAAATATGATTAGACTGAGCGAGAAGCCAAATGCTATTCTCTCACAATATAGACACACCAATTATGTCTTCTACACCAACTCGCTTTTGGATCCTGCTAGAGCTGATGAAATGCTTTGCCAAAGATTTACTAACACTGCTCCTCGTTACATGTCTTTCTCTGCTAAAATCTAGTGTTTCAAGAATTGAGAAATGAACCATGTGATGGGGTAAAGCATTGTAAAATGGCCAAAACAAAATGAAATGAATCACTGAACCTGAACAGGCTTTGTCTAGTTACCCTATCCTTGCTGTGTGTCTTGTAACTTCCTTGTTTTAAATATGGAAGATGCTCTAAGCCATGAACCAGTAACCTGAACCTTAATTAGTTAAGAATGCCAGCATCCAAAGATGTGGGTGGCATGTGACAAACCAAAAGCCTGCAGGCAACATCAGCTGAAATGATGGATACCCTGCTCGCTAAGAGCTGTTTTATAGGAGGCTTCATTCCAGGTGAAAGGCTCCCGGACATGGTGGTTCACAGACTGCAGTCTTGGGTACTGTGTGCACCTATCTGGCTACTGAAGGAGAACAAAGAACCTTGTACTTGCTCTCTCCCAAGTGTTGAAATAAATCTCTTTCTGTTCTATTGGAAAAATTAATGCACTCAGATTTTTCAAGCCACTTAATTTTGACCCTTAAATAACTGCAAGGAACACATTGCAGTTTTTTGGTAATGTCATAATTTGTCTTTTTTCTTCACAATAGGTAAGATAGGTGGCACGTAAGCAACATGGGAAGGACCTTTCAATAAGAATGCCTTCCATGGTAATGATACCAAACAATAATAACTTGTTAACACTGCTGCACAAAATAAGGCAGAAACAGGGCAAGTTTCCTAAGATCACACATGTTTTGGGTCCTTGCAAAATTGAAGCTCATAAGTCTGATGTCTATGCCTCTAAATGGGTATAGCCTGGCAGGAGGAGACAGGTCCTCCCTAGGAGCAAATGCTGATGGCAGTACGTTTGTGCATTGAAGGAGCGAGATTGAGGGCACGTGAAGCCTCCAGACTAGCAGTCAGTGTGGGTGGCTGGAAAACTCCAAGGCTTAATGGAGACAAGAATGGTGCCTGGTTACATAGCCTTCCACGGTTTCCAGAGCGCTTCCACAAATGCAGTCTCAGACATACCTATCCTTACAGAGAATACAGTATGGACTTCTATTTTATGTTTCTCATTTTGCTCCGGTTTGGTGAATCCTTCACCTTTGACTAGCACTAAAGCTTGAATGATGTTTGGCAACCATGCTTCTCCCTTCCATATGGAACAGCTGGTAAAGACAAAGAGATGAGAGAATATGCAAAAATTCATCATCTCAGGAAAGACCTGAAAAATACAACCCTGCCTGAGTGAGTTGGGCAGAAAGCAAAGGTGCGCTGGCCAAGAAAGGCTCAAGGAACCTTTCATGGACTTCTCAGGGTAACAATCCTATGACAAGGTAGCAACCTCAAGTCTATGGAAGAAGTTGAGACCCAACAAAGTAAAACAAGCAGGATATGAGGCTGAGTGCAAGGAGGGGAAATGAGCTCTTGTGAAGTGGAGGTCAGCGGAGTCAAAAGTGGATGAGCAAGTCCAGACTGGGGCAGCTGCTAAGTTAAGGCTGCACCAGGCCCACATAAACCTCTGTCTTCTCACGCCCTCCTGACTCACAGACTTTCTCTTCTTGATCTTTTCTGGATCCCAGGATGCCTCTCTTCCACCACAACTGATGATAATATACAAGAGAAAAAGAATCAGTAAACACTTACTAAATTTTTATTTTACCCTTCTGAATTTTTTAAAAGAAGCCAAGGTGAACCTTTTTTCTCTTAATCCCTCCAAGATTCCCAGTATCTGACATAATGAAACAAAGTAATATTAGTCTAGACATCTTGTTCCTAGAGAAGACTAGATGAGTATCTTTCTCTTGCCAAATGTCTTAATATTCAAGGCTACTGGTTTCTGTAATCTTCTCTTTCCGATAAGGCAGCTCAGGGGCTTGATGAAGACGAACAGAAGGATGAGAAAACAGAGAACAGAAAGATCAAGTCCGTTACAGAACAGATGACTCAGTGTGCTGTCAGCGGATGTAAAGGGCAACATCCTTTTCTGCTCTCCAGATATAAGCACATGGTTTAGCTCGGCAAGGCTGCCAGCAGGCCAGGGCCCTGTGTGTGATGTGAGAGCACATGCTCTCAGAGCAGGACTGTCAGGAGGAGGTGTGCTCCTGTGCCCAGCTGCTGAGCGTCCATCCCCCCAGGAGCCTCCACTCAAGCACACGGCTGTGACACACTTGGCCAAGAAGTGGCTCAGAACCTGGGCTTTCATTCAGGTACTATTTACTGCTCTACAGAGAAACTAAACATGAGATCTTAGCCTGAATTGTCTCATACACATGAGTACTGTGGGAGTCCACCCTGTAGATAACCACGACAAAACGTAGTAACAAACAGCATTCACCCTAAGAAGGTGGCACTATGACAAATGCTACACAGACCTAATCAGTAATATGCCAGAAGTTTACAATCAAAACCAAATTAAAATGAAATGTTAAGAAATTCCATCTCAATGTATTTTATGCACTTCAGCTCCTTAGTCCATTATTTCCCTTCTCAGTTCCTATTTTCCCACCTTTTCATTTTTTACTTTTTTCCTGCAGGCTGGAGATAACCCAAGGCCTTGGTCTGCCAAGTAAACACTCTACAACTAAGCTACACCCCCAGTCCTTGTTACATGTTACATTTAGTTGGCATACTCAGTTTTGAGAGGAAAGATCAGAAGTAGAGACTATAAAATTTATAAAAATGTTTGTAGGATGTTACTGGCTTCCAGTGGACACTGGGGGTGTTTTCCCTGACGCAGTGTGACGCAGATGTCCAGTGAGGAAGCTATAGGATCAGTCTGCATCCCCTTAGTGTGCAGAGCTGTTCCACTCACTTTTATGAGGGAAAGAGATAAGAAAAATGTTATAAAGAGCACGTAAATATATTTCTTAGAAAGCCAAATGTCTTCCTAGTTAAAAATCTCTGCAAAGAACTAAAGAGATGAATTCTATTACCTTAATGTTAGCTTCTAATAAAATGGTTCTATTACTACCCTTTCCTTTTCCTGCTTAGATTTTTGTGAACATTTTTGTAGCAAATATGTCAAAAAATACTGTTGAGGTTCGTTTTAGGCTAGTGTGACAGATACAACAATCTGATCCATCTCCTGTGATCTCACTACCTCCTCTTCTCCCTCTTCCTGGTACTGTTCATCAACATTATCCTCCTGCTGGTCTGGATTTCCTGCCATCTGTGGAAACAAAAGCAGAGGCTCGTGTTACTGTACATTGGAGATGCCTTTTACAGCACCCTGGACAAAGGACAAGCATGCCACCGTGAAAAGTGCATTTGCAATGCCAGGAAATGATGAAAAATCATTTCTAACACCAAGTGCAGAATGTCCAAAACCCACTCTCTCCCTGAGTGCAGGTACAGCATTTCAGATAATGGCCTAAAACCCACAAAAGTGGCAAACCTTCTCCCAATGTAGATTATGACTGACCTTTCACTTAAGCCTGGCATTCACTAAAACACATTAAATCCACCACTGGTAGTGACATCTGCTTACCACCAAATGTTCCTCCACTTCAGCATTAGATTGCTTTTGATCATTTTGTTTCTGTTCTTCGTTTTCATCAGGCAAATTTTCTTCTCTGACTTGTTCAGCTTCCTCAAATTCATCTTCACCTTGATTATTTGGGTCATCTGCCGGGTTTACGTCCTCTACAGCTGCCCTCTACAAAAGTTTAATAAAAATCAACTCTTCAGAACTAAGGATCAAGTTTAATTTCATTTAAAAGGCCATACACTGACAAAAAGTGAAATTGTTCTCCATGGATTGTTCAGATTTATCCTTGCCAAGACTCACAGTATCAAGTACCTCCCTGTCAAAAGATAAACTCCTGCTTTATTTATCAGAGGTTAAGAAATCAGACTGAAGCACAAGTAATACTTCCTTTCTGCAAGTGATTCCAAAATAGTCCTCAAAACTCTGCTAACACAAGTAATATGAGCAAAACTGAATGGACAATAACAACAAAAATAGCTAATAAAAGTCAAAAGGACTATGCAGGAGAAAAACATCAATATAAATTAGGGTAGATTTAGATGGGCAAATAGTAATTCCTTTATCTGCTGTGTTGATTTTCAGACAGACAACTTGCTTTTGTGAGCAATTTTTAAAAGGTAAATGGTAAAAGTAGTTGATAGGAAAGACAAAAAATAACCTAAGAAGAGAGTCCAAGAAAGACAAAGACAAGAAATGGATTGACTCTAAAGTAAGCCATCCTTCTGTAATGTGGACGTAAATTCTTTATTGACAAACACTATCAGGAAACTGAGAGCGGTTATACTGGCAACAGATGAAACAAGAGCTGCCCAAACTTTGGCGAAATATGAAAAACACCCTCCAAATCTCATCCTTGGCAGTTCTCAATTACAGAGTTCAACAAATGCTCTGCCAATGGTCCACATTAGAATTACTTCAATTTTCCACTTAAGTTCTCAAATAATATAAATTCTCACACAGATTCAGCTTTCAAAGCCTGAAATGGGCAAAAATGGCAATGATCATTGAGTTTCCCCAGTCCTTTCCAGGTCATCTGTGGGACACTGTACTAAAGTGACAACTGCTTCCTAGAGCTGCTGAAGCCAGGATGGGATTCAGTCTCCCTCACTACTCCCCAAAAGAGAATCTACTTCAATTCATTTAAGAGCCTGGAACATGATCAAGAGCTCACTACAGTCTCGGCTCATCTATTATCTGCACATCCCTGGCAATAAACTTCATTCAAGTGCAAATGACACTCTTCTCAGGAACCAAAAGTGGCAAATCTCTGCCTTCACACTAAACTCTACCCCCACACTAAACTCTACCCCACAACTGCCTGTCATACAGCTTTGTGCGGTATTGGTAAATTATGTGAGAATATAGAAAAAATGTAAACTCTTCTTGCCAGAAAAACATACTAAACACCTTTTGCTCCAATTTCTAAAAACACACCTATTAGCACCAACTCCAACCAAATAATCACTAAGGGTCAATGGGCACAATCACTCAATTTAAAATAGTTACTAACACAGCAAGGGACAAATTCCAACAATTCTAATTAAAAGAAGTCCTGATAAGGGCTAACAATTTCTTTTTAAAAGAACGTGTAGTAGAAAGGTCAGTGTTTCCTAGTATGTTTCTCAGAACAAACAGACATCAGGATGACACAGCCAAGTAATTAAAACCTACCGCAATTCACAAGCCCAAGTGACTGTAGTACCTGCCCTTCCCCTTTACCACTCATGCACACGCTCACAGGCTTTACACACTTGATTTCTTGCTCTTGCAGGGCATTCCCTCCTTCTCTCATGTTGTCTTACTAGTTCATCCTCTTTCCTGAAAATATTTCAGGGCTAAGGCTCCCTCCTGGATACTTTCCTGAACACTAATACAGGAAAGGTGTTCTACCACGTCTCAGCACAAGTTAGGTGGAAAAATTATTTCCAACAAAGGGCTTTATGCAGTAAGCAGGAAGACTTTGATGAGTTTCAAGGAAAAGACGTGGGTCTTCCTATCAATTCTCTGGATCAATATGTAAACAAAGCCTGTGTGACAGCACAGACTGAATGACATGAACATGAAGTCTGACTGATTAGCTAAAATAGCAGCATTAAAATAAAATTACACTATGCTTAACATGAGAACAAACTCACTTAACATTTGCTTGCCTTGCTTGATAGAAAGACAAAGGCCTTAGTCTACTCAGGTGAGCTGAAGATCTTTCTCATCTTTTGGTACAGACAAAACAGAATGCCAACTATTGAGTGTCTACCTACTAATAACCTAAATTTTGGAAATCATCTATTCTTACACAGGTATTTATTAAACCGAGCTGCTGGGAGATTATAGATTCATATGACATACTCAAAGCCCCAGCGGACCACTCAAAGTGCTAAGGAGAGGGTAATTTCTTTTCTCTGGTCTCTTGTCCAACTTCCATACTTGCCTTCTCCATTTTTGCGGGGGCACCAGGGATCGAATTCACAACCTTGCGCTTGCCAGGCAGGCACTTGTGCCACTGAGCTAAATCCCCAGCCCTTGCCTTCTCCATTTACTCCAACTTTCCGAATTACTAAATATCCTATCCCTCCACTTTTCCTAGGTTTTAGTTTAACTGATCTAAAACTGTCAAAGACAGTAGTATCTTTTCTTTCTTCCTCAGAGAAACCTTCGGTCAGTTTCATCATACATATCTACATCATGAGTTATGCTTATAGTACTGCTCACGTGCAACTGTGCAAGTGGCCTTCTGTGCTGATAAAACACTCATCTAGGGCCAGAGGCTTGAGTCAGACACAGTGTCCCTTTTTCTTCCTGCCTGATGAGTTTCCATGTGTTGGGAACAGAAGAGAGGGCACTTACATTTGCCTCCGATTCTGGGTCGGCTTCTTGGGCTCCTTGTTCCTGGGGCTCTTGTTGGTTTCCCGGCTCTCCTTCAGCTTCATCTTGGTGCTGGTTTTCTCTTTCATAGGCTAACAAATCAAAGAACTGAGATCAGCCCAAAATGCATCAAACAGGATTTTCCTCTTTCAACTCAGCGTAACCCCAACAGCTGGCCTTCCTGGAGACCACACCCCCCAATCTCTCCTCTGGCTCACTTAACTCGGTGCACAGCATTCCAGCTTTTCTGAACAGTTCTGTCTCTTCCAACAGTTTGTGTCTAAAGTGATAAGTCTGGGTAAACAACTTTATGCTGTCCTTGTAAAACAAATGTCTAACAGAAGCTGCATTTCTCTCTATGTTAGACAGGAAAACATAATCAAAACTTAGTAAAACAAAGTCTAGTCCACTGGACACTGCTAAAAGAATCCACTGATTTTTGGTTAATACCAGAGGAAACAGCAAGTTTCCAAAAGAAGAGATGCCGTTAGGGAATGAAAGAAAAACAGTAACACCTCAGTGGTGGAACTCAAAAATATAGACAGAACCACATGTAGCTGAGACCTGTGTTGAAGGCGGGAAGATGTGGGAAGGGCTGGGTGGCAGGAGGAGAGAGCTGCCAGGTCTGTGGCACAGTGAAGAGTGTACACAATTCCAGGACAGGATGTCCTGGCACAGGCAGCTGACACAAGGAAGTGCTTAAGGGTGCATCTGCCACTGGCTGCAGTGTGAACATGTTTCTCTGCAGCCATGTCTCCTGTTTCCTCTGCAGTGGCTGTGGCCAGATTCTGTGCCCACCAGAGCCCTGAGTGCTCACAAGTTTCCTCTGAATGTTCAGCAGGTATGACAGGCTGCTGCCTGCCCACATTCTGCAGACATGGCTTATGCTGCACCTGGTGATCACGGCTTCCTGGTGTGACCTCATCGGTGGCACCTACTTCATCTTCCTCTTCCAGTCTCTGGTCTCCTTTAAAACACGCCTGCTGCCTCGCTAGCCCTTAGCCCAGGAATGAAGACGTGTTGGGAAGTCTTGAAGGTGACTGGCAAAGTCTTTCAGGTCTCGGGAAAGAGGCGTCCACTGTTAAATGACTTTTGGGCTTCAATTCTCTTGCAGATCACTTCTTTGATGACCAGTCTCTGCTTGCCCACCTTTCCACCCTTAAGGACACACAGGAGTCGGAAGTGGTAGGAACACAGCAGTTGCCCCTTATCTGTGGTTTCAGTCATGTGCACCCAGCCCTGGTCTAAGAGTATTAAATGGAAAATTCCAGAGATAAACAGTTCATAAATTTTAATTTTTGCATTGTTCGGAGTCATGTGATGAAATCTCACACTGCTGTGCTCTACTGAGCCTGGGAGGGGAATCATCTGGGCCCAGCTTATCCATGCTGCGTACGTTACCTGCTCCTTAGTCACTATCAGTGAGTCACAGTCACTGAGTCACAGCTGAGTCTCAGTCACAGTCACTGAGCTGGAGTTCAGACAGCTCTTATTTTACTCAAAAACGGTTCCAAAGGGCAAGAGTAGTGATGCTGGTCTTTCAGATTCCCAAAGAGAAGCCATAAGTGCTTCCTTAGAGTGAAAAGGTAAAAGTTCTTAAAGGAAAGAAAAAAGAAGAAAAAAATCGTTTACCGAGGTTTCTATGATCTATGGCAAGAATGAATCTTCTGTGAAATTGTGAAGAAAAAAACAAATTCATGCTAGTTTTGCTGTCACACCTCAAACTGCAAAAGTTACAGCCACAATGTGTGATACGGTCTTAGTTAAGATGGAAAAAGGTATTAAATTTATGGGTGGAAAATGGGAACAGAAAATGTGTTCTCACTGATGCAGCGTGTTGCATCTAAGAGCCTGTGAGAAGACTTCAGCACGAGTGTCCTCGGAATGAGTGACACTAACTCATTCACAGCAAGTAAGGGACGGTAACAGTGACACTAAGCCACTTACTGCAAGTAACAGATTCAGTAATAGATCCGAACTGAAAACTATAAAAATTACGAGACAGGGTGCTGACTAAGAAGCTGCCACATTTCCAGCAGAGTTAGAGATGTGTATAAGAAGGGACAGCAGCCAAAGCAAGTGCTGAACTGAGATGACACCAGCCTCTTCCATAGGAAGAGCCCAAAAGCAGCCATATTCATGAAAGTACAAAGAAAACCACAGGGCACAAAACACAGAAGAACTCGTTTGATGAAGAAGTGGAAGAACATACAGTATTGAGGGCCCTCAAACAGTGTAAAGAGATGAGGATTTAGAAGAACTTGTAGGCCACATGCAGGGGAAGATGAAGAACCAAGCAGTGCTAGAAAGGTATACATGATCAAGATTTGCTCAATAGTTTCAAACTATACCAACACGAAGGGCAAAATTATGGAATATGACCAATGAATAGAAGGCAGTATTAAAGTGGCCCAGATGACCACTGAATTATTACAGCCTCTGTAGCAATGTTTTCATAAACTAAACAGACAATAGTTTAACAGTTATCAGTTTCAATGTTCTTCCAAAACGTTTCAGAAAAAAACAGAAGAGCTTCAGTTACTATAAAGAAATCCCACCTGCCAACCATAGGGAACCTACGTAGGAGTGGGACATTGTTTAGCTAGCTATTCAGGGGCCCTGCCATGGGCCACGGCTGTGACTTAGACTGCGCTAAACAAGAACATCCATCACTGTGACTCCACAGTGCTTGCTGAGGCCAGCAGAATTCCTGATAAGGATGGGATGGAATGGAGTGCACCTAACTTCTCCCACGGACCCTGCTTTTTCTTCTGTTTTTTGGTGTTTATCTTAAGAGCCACAAAAATATGCAAAGAAGACGATAGCAATATCAATAGTGTTGCACCCCGTATGTTTTCCACAGCTCTGTAAAGTAATTGTTAATAAGCAAATTTACTTTCGAAGCTGGACATATCTACGTAATTCCTTGGCCTCTCAATTTGGAGGCAGATGTTTCTTTCCTATCTGCTCAGGAAATTTATGGAGTATCAGCACTCTCTGCTCCTGACATTTAATCACTGACATGGTCATGGCTTGATGATCCTCTTTCTGACGCAGCTCTGGAAGGTCAGTAGTGGACTGACACTACATCAACAATGTCTACGTCAAATGGCTCACTTCATCTCATCATGAAAGCATTTTATCAGCCCATACTAACACAGCAGAGGGAGAGCCATCATTACATGTGACCCTGGCAGTAGACTCGACTCTGACACTACTCTGAAGCAGTGTTTCTTGCAAAGCGATCCCCTGTTGTCCTGAGGTCAATCACAGCAGGCATGGGGCTTGTACTCTTCTCCTGGGAGCCACACATTGTCTATCACGGTGGTTAACACACGCAGTGACACCAGGAGGATACAGCTATGACAGTGTCTACCCAGTCCTAAGGAGTGTCTGTCATGGCCCGGAGCATAGAGACCTCTTCATTGTCACTCTCCTTTACTATGATTCCTTTTCAAGAATCTAGCTAAAGTTTTACAGTCAGACATAAGACAAGACTCTGTGAACAGCTGTATATAGCCTTTATTCCTATAGCAAATTTTGGCTATGGAATAGTTGTTGGTGGTCTTGCCCGGCAAGCGGCTCAACCTGCATACGTTTTCAAAATTTATATGCATCTTCCCCAGCAAGGTTTCCCTGGCTTTGGACAAGCAGTGACACTCAGTTTTGAAGACAAGAGCCTGCACTGGCTCCTTGCAAGGTGGTACCTGCCATACTGTTATGGTTGATATAAGGATGTCCCCTTCCAGCCTTGTATGGTCGCAAGCAGTGCTTATGGAAGGTGACTGGTAGCTGGCATGGTGTTGGGTAGTGGAGCCTAGCCAGAAGTCACAGGTTACGGGGAGAATGACCTGGTAAAGTGCATACTCCCTCTTCTCCCTGCTTCTTGTCTGCCATGATGTGAGCAGCTCTCCTCAACTATGCCCCTCTGCCACGCCGTCCTACCTTGGGGCCAGCTGACTATGGACTAAAACATGAAACAAAATAAACCTTACCTCCTTTAAGTAATGGGCTTGAGGTATTTGTTCCAACAACAAAGGAAGTACCAAGACACAGACTCTCTGAAGAACTCTGACAGTACCAATGGCACGGACAGTCTAAAAAGACCTAACGGCCAAGACAGGTGAGAAGAGACTGGGAAAGAGAAGAGACAAGAGACTGGGAAAGGGTGGAATCTGTTCTGCTTGCTTCCTGCCAAGGGCTACTTCATCTCTCACTATCTTATGGTCAGATGAATTCCTGACTGAAAGCAAGGCAGAAACAGTTACCTTCAGTCCCCACTCCATGAAGAACAGAAAACCTCACTGCAGCCTTGAGGGCTTCTAGAAGAAGCCATCAGTACACACAGGCCACTGCTGGGTTAGGAGATAGCAGTGTAAACCCTGCAAGTTCTGCCTGACAGTCATTTCCAAACCGAGATCAGACAGATCGCACTGCCTCAGCCACCCAACTCTACCACAGAGGCTCGCACTGTGGACACAGTTTTGGGCAAGGAATTCATAATGCAGATCTGCTGCTGGCCTGCTGCTGTTAGAAGAGCTCCAGCTGGAAAAGGCTGACTCTGAGAACAATCAACATCAGATGGCTGAGGACTGTGTTTGAGTTGATGCAGGAAGAACAGATGTCACTATTTAGCTGGCTCCTAATCAGCTTCCCAGAGCCTCTGGAGAATGGGGACAGTGACTCCCTAGCTTCTAAGCACCCAAAGAAACTTGTTTGCTCTTGGCCCTTGTACCATTTCAACTCTAAGCTGTTCTGATGTTTTTCTTTTTTTTACAACTAAAATTTAAATGAATAAAATGAAGCACACCACCATAAAAAATCCAGCCTATTAATACAGCAATGATGATGATGCCACAACAGAGACACGTTACCCATTCACACTCATACAGATGTATTCTTGCTGCTTTTGAAAAAAAATCTTTAGGTGATAGGAACTATAACAGCAATGATAAGAGCAAATCAGTTTTGAAGGAAAGTAAGATAACAGAGGGAAGGTTAAGTATACGGATAGTGTTCAGTCTACAGAAAATACAGAGGGTAATTTATATGTGCACAGAGGAATTCATTAAATACAGAAGGGTAAAAAACTGTTTTCTAGTCTTACTAGTAGCAGAACAAAACAACTTAAAGTGACTCCTGGGGGACAAAAGGAAAACACTCCCTTGACTCTTAAGCCTATAAAATATCACTGCAAGCTGCTGAGGGAGTGTGGGTCATCACCTTCCCTTGAGATCCTTCTTAGGAAACGATGTCCATCTAAGCATTGGTGGTGCCAGGAAGACACTTACTATCTAGCTCTGTTATCACAGCAAGCAATGTTTGATAAATTACATGCTAGACCTTTATCATAAGGATAAATTATTTTTGATTTAATTTAAAAACTTTTGAGACAATGATGCAGAGACTTCCAAGGAAAGAAGAAAATGTAGGAATTTCCCCAAAGCACAATAATCCTATGATGATTTGTCAGAAACAACTTTTTCACATACAAAAAGATTAAACTATGGAGAAAATGTTACAGAGGAGAAAGATTATTTTGATTGGTTTTTGAAACCAGTATGCACTCTCAGGATTATGACTAATTCAGTAACAACCAAAGCAGCATGGTTCACAGATCTTTTTTATACCTACTCAGGTACGCTTTTAGCTTCTTGGTGTTACATAAAATTGGCTTACTGCTATCATATCATGTTACCTAGTGATTTTATTAAACCATTCATCATTGAAGAAGTCTCACCACCTTCTTCCTCTTCTTGGACTCCCTGATCCTCTGGTCCCTGAATGACATCATTATCCACAGCATTATAGTGACCTTGCTGCCTGTCAGGGACACAAACATTATAAATTCAGTGACACATGTCATTTATCTTTCAAGATAGTAATAAGATTTTTCAACCCTTCTTAAAAAGTCGTATTTTTTTTACCTTTTAAGTACACAATAAGGTATAATAATAAAAATGTTTTCAAAAAAGGCAGCATCTTTCAGTGATAAGAAAAAATAGCATAAAGGCTGCTAAGCTATTGTCAGACCTAAACTATTGCTCTTACATAAAAACAAAACACTGGTTATATTTGAAATTAAACATCTGGTACTTAATTGTCAAGTCATTATTCTAGCTTGGCTATGTGAGCCACTAATGTTCCTGTGTCACCAATGCACAAGTTGTGTTTCATCTGTTTATTAAGCCGAGTAAGGGCTGCGTGTACCCATCAGGGAAAGGGAGGGGCTACCGTAGCTGCTCCTGGTGTTGCTGCCGGCCCTCCTCGTGCCCAGCCTGCTTCTGCTGGGCCATCTCTCTGGCCAGAAACTGCTGGTCCTGCTGCTGCTGCTGCCGCCACAACAGGTGTCCCTGCAGCCTCTGCTGGTGCAAGGCTTCCTGGCGTTCTCGCAGCCGCTGCGCCTCCTCGTCCCTCCTCGCTGCCAGTCTCTGCTGCTCCAATTGCTCCTCATACAGAGATTGGAATCGGGTAACCGGCTTGGCTGAAGGGTACACCTGGGGCAAAAAAGGGTTGATCCTAAGCCAAGGAATCAGCCCCTCAGAGTTTTGCCTTCACTGGTCTCATGACAAACTCAGAAGGAGAGCTGGTTTATTGACACTTATTTCTCAGGTAACTACACAGTCTGAGAACTCCTGTTTTCCAGCTTTCTCTGAATTGACCTTGGCTTTTTTTGGCAACCACAACCTCCCAATTTGTGGACATAAGGCAGACTCTGAGCATGCTCCTCACTCAAAATGGAACAGAGCACACAACATAAGAAATCAGTTTCAAACTTTAATTAAATTTATGTTCACAAGCCTCTGCAACAGCTAGGCACTTTGTAACCTACACTAATTGGGTCATTTGTGAGGCTAAGGCTTTTGCCATGAAGAGTTAAAGACCCAGGAATGCTAATTAACTCTAGCAACGTATACACAGATCCCAAGTTAGCAGAGCCAAAATATGTCACACTCCAGGTGACAGTGGGAAAGCAGAAAATTGATTTTCTTTAAAGGAATACAGGAATAATTAAGAAGACAGTACTACTTGATTAAAGGAAACTAGAAGCGCTACTTAAAACTCTGTTTTCCATTGAACTCCTCACCGCCTTCCCCATCCTGGCCAACTAGCACATGCACATACAAATCTGAACAAAGGAAAGAGAGCACAGAATTAAGGGGAATTAAGCCAAGTGGAGCACTGCTACCCTCAGGGCACAAACTGGCAGAGGCTTCTTGAGGCTCTGTTGGCAAATACACAATAGGGCAGCTGTGGAGACCAGCACATCTACAGAGCCTGCAGCCACAGGCAACTCTAAGTCTCTCTGAGGCCAAAGCATCAGAGGAACAGAGGTAATCGGCACCCAGGCTAGAGCTGGGTGACCTATCACTGGGTATTAGTGCAGAGGTAGCAGAAGAAAGCCAAGTGGCTTCCTGCCATGTTTCTGCTGAAGTACTACTAACACCAACAGCCAGTTGTTTTCCGTAAAAAGCAGAGTTTTACTTACGTGTGAGGAGCACCAGAGACAAAGCAGAAACTGATTAAACATAGTTATCTAATAAAGCATTCCCACATGGCAAAGTAGCTGTTTTGTTTTGACAATGTCTTGCTATGTATTTCAGCCTGGCCTTGAACTCACTATGCAGCCCAGACTGGCCTCACTTTCATCATCCTCCTGCCTCAGCTTCCTGAGTGCTGGGATTACAGACAGGTGCCTCTATGCCCAGCCTTGGTAAGTACCTTTTGATAAAAGCAGTTTTACTCACTACTGAAAGCAAATGGGCAAATGCCACCATACCAACTGGCACTACGCAAATAAGTGGGAGATTTCTGATTATTTAAAAAAAAACACCAAAAGAACAGGACCTTTTCTACCTCAAGCTAGTTAAGATGGAACCTGAGCACATTCTGGCAAAGTGACTATTAAGGTGCCCACCTAGGCCTCTCTGTCTGAGGGACATGAGCGTGGATCTCTGCACACCACTGACAATATGAAGAACTCCACACACCAGCTGCAATTGCTCTGGTGGCCCACCATCCTTCTGAGGTACGTAGTGGCTATGTTATGAATATTACAATAATAAACAAATATCTACACATTACACTGGATGAAATCTTGCCATTTTTAAAGACACTGTCATACACAAGGATTTGTCTTTACTATTGAAAAGCAAAGCCATGTTTCCCATCCCAGCGGACTCAGAGTGGGGGCCCTGCACCTCAGCATGAGGACGCCCCTCCAGCATGCTGGCTGTTTCCTTCTGACCGCGCTGCTCTCTCCACTCCCGGTCCTGCTCCTCGGGCGATGGATCATGTTCCTCCTCGAGATGTTCAGCCTGCCCGACCTGCTCCATTTCCTCCTCTTCCAGGGCCTTTCTGTGCTCCTCTTCTACCTGGTGCACCTCTGGCTCTCGGGCCTCCACTTCCTGTGGGTTGTGCTCTGCCGCAGCCTGGAATTCTGCCCGCTTCTGGGTGGGAGTATAAGACTGCATTTCTTCCACTCTTGCACGCATTGCTTCTTGCTTCTGCCATGTGTCACTATGGTGAGACACCTAGGCCAAGCACATCAGGAGAAATGACACACTTGTATTTCAAAGTAGTGACACAACACCTTTATGACCATGAGTACATGGGGATACCTCTAGAGGACCACCTGGTGACTCTCCCTGAATAAAAACCACTTACCTCTACTTGGGCTAAATCTTGCCCTAACTCCATGTACAGAACTGGCTAAGCTATGTCCTTTTCCCTTTAATTGGCTCTGAGCAATGTAAATAGGGCTGGCTGAAGGAAGTACTGATGTATAATCTTTGAAGTTAGACACAGTTGCTGTTTCCCTGCCGAACAGGATGCAAAGCCAATGATCTAGGGCTGTCCACTGGGTTCCAGCCTTGCGCTAAGTGGCTATGACCTCCCAGGGCAGAGCTGAAGCACTGCCCCTTACATTAAATGCTGCCTCAGCTGGGTTATGCAGATTGGTCTTTCTGCATATCCTTCTCTCTGCATACTGCAGAGGTGCTTTCTGGCCTCGGAGCTATGAACATCCATGCTTAAAATAGTGCCAGGTAAGATACAATAAAGTATTCTTAATGTATCAGATAAATCTTAATGTATCAAAATAAAATTCTTTGTAAGTCAGTGTTTTGTAAATAATTTGTATTGCCAGTACAGAAAACTGAACAGAACAAAAAAAAGTATCATGTTTTAGAATACTACTACTCTAAAATTGAAGTTTTACTCTAAATTTGAAGTTTACTCTAAATTTGAAGTTCAGAAGTTTTTCTCATAGTGTCAGAGGTCTCTATATAATCTCCATTACTTAGGAAAGAAGCATTAATATAATATTGAGCAGTAATATAAATCTGTCATGCCTTTTTCTTTCCTTAGCCTTCATCAGAAAAAAATTACTTCTTTGGTCATATTATTTTCTCACAGTGAAAATAAATGTGGAACAGTGTTCTAAAACTAACAGAAATACCATTATCAAACTTTGGAAATGGAACTGTAGGAATGATAGACTGGGGAGAAAAAGTCACTTTTCAGACACATGAGTGCAACTTCTAGAGCTGTACATTTTACTAAGATCCCAAGCTATCTGGCAAGTTAGATTTAATATTGCCCTGCCTTAGAAGAAAATATTTTTCTAGATCTCTAGGTGATTTCAAACACCTAACATAAATCTTCACTATGTCTGTGAGGAAAGTTAGAACAAATAACTACTATCTCCAACTCTCAGGTGAAAAACTGAAGCTGTGAGTCATTAGAAGATTAATGCAGTAAAATGCTAGTCAAACTAGAAGAGAGCAGAACCAAATGGCAGGCAAGTGACCTATCTATCATGTTTTAAGCTAATGGTTACCACAAGATCCAGAGAGAGAACACAGTCTACAAGGACACGGAAGCTGTCAGTGAAGGAATGCTCTGAAGAAAGTAAAGCCCATCATACATGAAGCCACTCAGTCAACCTGGGGGAAGTCTTCTCAAACATTTGCCATTAAAAAAGACTTTGCTAGGGGGAAAGACAAGCATACTTGTCATTTTTATTATATGTTCTACTAAAAAAATAACTCTAAGAATAATAAGGACATTTTTGACCTCTCACTTAGGAGATCTTAAGTAAGACTTGACTTCCAATAAAGCACTTGTATCCCAGGCACGGTCATGCATGTATTTTAATATATATCTTGACATGCCTTATACAGGCCCAGCACTGTCCCAACTTCAAGGATACTGACTTAGTATACGAGTGGGCTGACCGTCATATAATAACCCGTGACTGTTTAACCTTCTCGCCCTGCGCAAGGAAAAAAATGAATCAACCGACCTTGAACGCTCAGATACTACAGCTCCTTTAAGACAAGTAAGTCCTCATGAAAAAGACACAGCCAGTAAAGTCTTTCCCAGAAAACCCTGCAGTAGTAGTTGTCAAAATGTTCTCCCCAGCCCAGCTAAATCAGTTGGAAATGGAAACCCTCAGGCTTCACCCCCAAATGAACTAAATCTGAAACACTGGCTGCAGCTCAATAGTCTGTGTTTTAATAAGCCCTACTGTGGATTCTGATATGCACTAAAATTGGAGAATATTACTCTGTAGAACGGGCACAATGGCGAGCAGTTCATCTCTTGACAGTTGCACAGGGAAAGTGGCCTAACCACAGACCACCGGCAGTCCGTGCTCCTTACCCCTCGTGGCTTCCCAGTTGGCTGTCTCCTCTCTGTGTTGTAACCTTGTGGAGAATGCACCACCTGGGTAAGGGTAACATTTTGCAGGTCTGCTTGGTCAGGTTTTCGAAAGCTTGGAATCTTATTCAGAGTATCTTTCAGCTGTTTATATTCTGCAACTTGAGTCTGCATAGAAATTGCACAATTAGATTCAAATTGCACAATTTAAGGAGGGAAAAAGATCATTTACAGATGGGTATTTAGACAACACAAAACTATTATGCATATATCCAAAAAGGAAAATAGTTTTCATGCATTGTTACTCTTCTTGGACATGCTTAACCATTTGAGCACATGCATAGTAGAATCAGTGTTAAAAGTACCAAAGGCAGATGTTAGTTATCTGTGCTAAATTAAACAAAGTTATAATTTTTATAGATAACTTTCTAGTATAAATTTATTAGAATATAGGTATTCAATACAAATTTCATCACATTAAAAATCTTAAACATTCACAGTTACACAAATCAAGTGCATATTATCTTTCGCAATATGGTATGAGTAACATTTTCAGAGGAAAGAAATCAGAGGAGGGGTGTGTGTGTGTGTGTGTGTGTGTGTGTGAGAGAGAGTGGGGGGGGAGGAAGGGGGGAATTGCTCAGGTCACCCTCTCCCTCTGAATTAGTCTGTACTCACACTGGGCCCTCTTATCTGCTAGAATGCTTCCTAGACTCTGTGCTCTGTTGTTTCTGTAAAAGTAGTGAAACAGGCATGGCATGGGTCTGGATTTTTATTCTTCAATTCTGAATATCCTTTTAAAGTGATAAGGGCAGTAATGCAGGTATAGGATTAGAACACACTCACAAAGATATATCTATCTATATGCATATACTGTTGAGTGTGTGCATATGTGGCATATTGTGCATAGTGTAATATCTTTAATACAAGAGCAGAAAAGATAAAAATGAATCAATTTTGACAAAATCAGTAGACACTGTGTATACATAGCTCATTGTATGCACCATCAGTGCTATCCTGAAAGCAACGCTGTGTGTTTACACACACTTACACAAACACATACAAAGAAAAACAAATCTTTCTGTAAACAAGATCCCGAGAGAGGGCCGCCTTCTTCCGGGTGTCCAGCAGCGAGGGTGAGTGGAGCTGGTACAGCCAGGCCCACTGCTGCTGGAGCCCTGCATGCTGCCCACTGCACTTCTACCCCAGGGAAGAGACATTATTTTTGCTTCTAATTTGCCCTAAAGAGAAAAAGTCTGTTTGCTGAATCTGTGCCAAAGTAGTGCTTGCATATAAGGTGTACCACATGGCTAGTCATGGCCCTTATCTCAGAAATCTTTCAAAATTTGTAAACCAATTTTGGAACTTTGGAAGTCACAGAAGAAAACAAATGACAGCCACACAGTGATGCTTTTAATAGTTTAAGTTTCATAGAAGAACGCTGAGAGCTGCTGAAACTGGAAACTGACCACATGTGCAAGGCTGGAGCATGACCAACCCGAGAACAAAGAGCGGCCAGGGCCTGGGGCAAGCTAGTGAAGAAGCTGCTTCAGCCCAGACAACACCTGGCACCAGACAATCTGAACAGTGGGTTGCTAGGACAACAGGGTGTCAGGTGACATTAAGTTGCTAAATGGTATAAATAAACACCAGCAGTGCGGGGCCAGTTCCTTCTCTCCCATTTGGACAGTAAGGGTTCCGCCTGATCCCAGTTTTTGTCTCTTCTTTTTTTCCTCATCCCCTCACCATTCTTCCCTCCAGGAACATATAGAGCTGCAGCAGGTTGCTACATAAGGATACACAAAACTCAATATTTCTTTTTTCTTCTCCACGATATCTAACATTCAAAGGCAATAAATTCTGTGGCTCTGATATTAGTTAAAGATGTAGGCTCTTGGGCTCCATATAAATTATGATTTAAAGGGTCTGGGTCAACAAGACCCAGGTAACATGATGAGGAAGAAGTCTCAAGCCATATACTTCATAATTAAATATCATTTTGATACCAGGAAGATTTGAGCTTCAAATATGGTTCTGGTCACCCACCTAACATGGGTGGGTCAACTACTGTACACTTCCCTTTGGCCTGACTTTACCTAGATATAAAATGTTATACACTTTACTAGATTATGAAGATATAAAGTCCTTAACTATATTTAAAAATTAAATGGTCAAGGAAGAACCCAGAAGATTATCTGCATGAAAAATGTAGATACCTGAAATACCATTTTTTAAAAAGGAAATTTAGGGAAAGTTCCAATATGTTTCTTTATGTTTATGTTTTTCCAAAATTCATATATTTAAATCCTAATTCTCAATGTGATGGTATCAAAAGGTAGAGCTCGCAGGGTAATCAGGTTACCAGGGTGGACCTCTGAGGAAGGGTACTAGTGCCTTTATAAAAGGAATCCTCAGCACTTTCTTCATCTCTTTCATTCTGTGAGGACATAAGCAATCTTCAACCCTAAAAGACTCTAATCATGCTAGCACCCGAAATTAGGACTTCGAGCCTGCACAACAATGAGAAATAAATGTCTACTGTTTACAAGCTACTCATTCTATGGTGTTTTTATAGCAGTTCAAACTAAGACATATGACTTTCATTATTACCTTTGTCATAGCACTTTCATTATTACCTTTGGCATAGCACAACTATTTTAAAAGGCAAGCAAAACTTAACAGTAATCCCTCAAAAAAGACATTTAGAGAAATAGAAAATGATATATTTGTAAATTTTTTTCTTTTACAAAACCCCATCAGTAATATTGCCAGTGCTTACTAGAGAAATCAATATCAGCTATTTTTTTAATATTATCATGGATTTTCAGATTGTTACTTAATCTGATATTTATGGTTATTATAGCATAGTGTATCCAAATCAGTCTGTTACAATTTATAGTATAAAGAACAATCTCACATAAAATAACACTGAATAAAAGTTTACAAAAAAGTTTGAAATGAAATAATATCTTCTAAAGTCAATTTCTTTATACATGTGTAAACAAAAACTACCACACAGCAACAATTTAGTAGAAAGACAGTGAATGACTGTCTTAAAAGTCCCACAAACACAGAAGCTACTACCTCGGAGATGTTTAGGACCCAGCATATTACATTTTTTGATAATTTCATGAAGAGAAGTAACAGTGTAAATTCTCTCAGGTAGTTCATAACTTTGCGCTTGTGTAATGCCTTCAACCAGAAAAAAAAGTCGAGATGTAGTTTAATACAGTGAGTAAGCAAGCCAGTCTCTGTTTCTTTGCTTCTTTGACAAAGCTGCAAAGCTCTCAGCAATGGATCAGTTTAACAAGCTCTCCAGCACTCAAATTTGTTCACTTGTTAATTCAGTGAATACGCACTCAGGACCTGCCTTGTTCCAAGGGCTGCTCTAGGCTTTGAACAAATAGGTTTTGCTTCTCTATTGACTCTTCTACTCTCTGTAATTTGACCAACACCAATCCCATAAACCTTATCTCAAAAGGAGTGCGTGTAGGTTTGAATGCTGTGAATGATGGAAACAGGAGAGAAAAACAAAGTGACAAGGATTTACTTAGGTAGCCAGCATCATAAAGTACTACAGATCCCACACCAAGAGCTGACACAGATCAGATAGTTGCAAAATACATATAGGACAATTCCTATGATTTAAGAAGTATTAGGCTACTGCATTTAGGACCCAGTAGAAGCAGAAACAGTCAGATGTACCACACAACCAGTACAAAAAATAAATCAAACGCTTAATACTCTCTTGAATGGATTTGAAAAGCATGCACTGTTTTCACAATTAGGATAGCTCTTTCCTAAGAGAGTCACTGAAGATTGGCTTGTAAGAGACTACATGCATAGGAGAATTTGGAAGGATTAAGCAGACTTTTAGAAGAACTGACAGAGGCTGCTACCCTTCTAACCTGTGCAGCAGCTAGTGCACTCTTGTGGTCTTCCAAAGTCACTACAAGTTGTTCATGCTCGGAGAGTAAATTCTTATGCTGTTGCTATACAAAAAAGAATTTTACAGGTTGAGCTTTATGTTATGAAACAAATTCTTTGTTATGAACTATCTGAACATTACTTGCTTGTTTATTTTTTGCTGTTAACTTTAAAATTACTGGGAATGGAAGACTAAGATTTATGTAGCAGTCCAAAGTCTAAAATATGCTACCAAATGTAATCATTTACAGGGAAATCAAAACCAAAGGGACACATCTTTCATTAATAAACCTCTGGAAATATAAATGTTGTTAAAATACAACCAACCAATGAAAGAACAATTTCAATATTAGTGAAATATTTCAATATTCAGACTACCTTTTGTATCTCACAATGCTCAAGTGGTAAAAATACCAGGCATGTTCCAGTTGTACAGAGCCCACAGTAAGTTTTGTAAGGCAGGTCAAGTGACTTTTACAGTCATTTCTGAGGGTAAAGCAGGTACACATCAAAAAACCACACATCTCATTGCACTTTACCTTGACATCTTGAAGTTGTATGTGTATGTCTTGGTGTGCTTTCCTTAGTTGTCTATTCTCTTCTCTCAAATTGTATACAGTTTCTATTTTAGAAAAAGAAAAATCACACATAAACTTTGAACTCTCAGGTCTTTGATTCTATTAGTTTTACATCTGAAGCATGACACTGTTATATGATTTGTTCTGCACTTTGACAGTATAATATTATCAATCAACAGAAACTACCTCACATTGGCAAATAGCATAGATTCGGCTAAACATCTTAATACAATCTGGCTCAGGAGTTGAAATACTTTTAAACAAGCTATTCACTGTAGAGGGAAGTCAAGGATTTCTAATTAATCAGGAGTTTAAAAAGAAGTTATTCTGACAGTAAGCCCTTAAGAATAAAATTACTAGGCCTCGGTTTTGAGTCTCTTCACAAATTAAAATAAAGTTATCAGGAAATATAGACTCTGCTTCTTATAACATGCATAATTTCCACAGTCTTTAAAAGGTTCTTCAATTACAAAGGCAAATCATGACACAAGAAAGAGACAGAAACCCTACTTATCTATTAAAGAACTCTTAACATTCTTCTTCCTTCTAGTATTGAGTTCTTAATTAAGTCAAATTCAACTTCCAACAGCTACAGGACAGCTCCTTTCAGAGTTACAAGGTGAGATGTAAAAGTCAGAATTCCTAAAGTCAGCAGCCTTCCCAAACACTACTGTTCAGGGAACAGCTCCCTGCTTAAATATTTTGACCCAAATTTCTTATCTTCTTGGTAATTTTCTGTCATTTCTTATATCTGAAGACTATATATTAAGAATGGCAGCTGTTGGCCACACCACGGCTACACCATAAACATTTTTTCTGGTCCCTGTCATGTGGCCCTATACAATGTCTCCCACACTTGAATAGTTGTCACTGCTTAAAAATAAAGAAATATGTCTAATCTAGGGCAATAGTAGGCCAATTCTTGTGTGCAAACAACATGCAGGAGCTGAATGATAGTGGGATCACTAAAATTCATTTTCCAATGGGAGACACTTTTGAGAATGAAAAGAGGTGTTATTAATAATCTGTCTGTGATAACAAGCATAAACCTGGATTGTGCCAGGCAAACTGCCCCTGACAGTCACTTCCTGCAGACAGGGGCTTAATTAACTTCCACTGTGCATGGAAGGAATATGACACTCACCATCTCTCATCGGACTCTCTGGACATTTTTATTCCCATACAGTTCCTTCCTGAGCCCTAGACACTGTATTCATGACTGGGTTTGGGAGTGAGATCAAGAACAAGGTAGAGTGTAGCAGTAACTGATCATACGGCTACATGTAATAATGGCTTTTCCCAAAGATAAAAACACGATACTACTGGCAATCCAAGAGGACTTTACGTATACCAGAACATGGACTTGGATTCAGTGTAACACAGACAGACAGACAGACACACACACACACACACACACACACACACACAGCACCACCACCACCACCACCACCACCACCAACTTAGCTAGTTCTTGAATTTCAGATTACACACTTCATGGAAGTGGGTTTTATGCCTTTGCTGACTTCATTTGTTGAATGATGCTAACGAAACACCATGCCTATCTTAAAAGTTGTTGTGAAAATTAAATAAGATCATCCACACAAAAAGCTTCACCTGATGAAGCAGGTACACATTTGTTAAGTGACAGCTATTACAATGATGTTAATGAAGAACAATCATCTAAGCTTACATATTACCACCTCAACTCCCCAAGAATTCTAAATTTAAACCTTGCATCACATTCAACTATCAAAGGTAACTCGGACTACATACCTGGGTTAGCCAACCCTGCCCTGAATTGATCACTCAATGCCTTCACTTCACTGTCCTATGCTTTTTAAAGAGTCATAATCAAGCAAAAGTGTTCAAGTGCAAACAGTTCATGAACGTGTCAAAGGCACTACCCTCATTTGGTTGATACAGCTTTCTTTGTAAAACTGCTTTCAAAAATTGGTACCAAAGTATTGTTGTCTTTCTCTCCTTCCTAAGTCACCAATACCTTCTCTTTCTGATGACTACACTCCTAACATATACTGTATCTCCCTTTCCATCCTGTGTTTCAAGAAGATCAGAATAGATGACAAGGTTGGACCATCTACTATTCAGAACACAGAGATGTAAGTCCTTTTCATGGTTCTGATTTTTTTTTAATTTAAAGAGAAAAAAATAAAAATAACAAAAGAACAGTTTCAAGTCATGTTAGTAAGAGAGTTACAATAATTAAGGCATTGCATATTGTTGTCTTCATTGTAGTTATTCAGAGTACAAGCTATCTTATCCAAACAAACCTTTTTTTCTATGAACAAAAAGAAACTAGCTGTAAAACTATGTTGACTAGTTATTATTTTTTTTCTTCCTTCCCCTCTTCCCTATTCAAGTTTCTCTTTCTTTTTGAACAGTTTCTTCCCAATTCACAGTATCTATTGTACCTTTTAGATATTATTTATTCACTCAGTTTCATATACTAGTGAGACAATACAATGTTTACACAGAGGAGTCTGATTTATTTCACTTATGGTCTTGAGTTGCATCCATTTACCTATGAAAGTCTCCAGTTTATACTTCTTTATGGCTGAGTAGTATTCTATCACATAAAAACACACCTCTTTTTATCCATTCCTCCATTGATAGGCATTTGGGTTGTGTCCAAGATTTGGGTATTTCAAATTGTGGTGCTATAAACAGGTACACATACATCACTATGGTATGATGTTTTTAATTCTTCTGGGAAGATACCCAGAGGGGGAATAGCTGGGTCGAATGGAACCTCTAATCATAGTTTTTTGAGCAATCTTCACAGTGATTTCCACAGTGGTTGCACCAGTTTACACTCCCACTGACAGTGGAGAAGTGTTCCCTTTTCCCCACAACCCCACTAGCATGTTATTGGTTAATTTCTTGATGATAGCCATTCTTTCTAGGGTAGGGTGGAATCTCAGTGTTATTATAATTTGCATCTCTCAAATGACCAGTGATGGTGAGCATTTCTTCATGTATTTCTTTTCCATTTGTATTTCTTCATCTGAGAAGTGTATATTCATCTCAGATGCCTGGATTGAGTCTTTGAATTTGAGAGGAAGGTGTCTGATTTTTTCAGTTCTTTCTATGTTCTAGATGTAAGTCCTTTGTCTGAGGGACAACTGGCTGTAATTTTCTCCTACTCTGTGGGTTTTCATTTCACTCTGTTGCTAATTTCCTTTATTGTGAGGCTTTTTTTTTTTTTTTTTTTCTTTTGGCGGTACTGGGGATCGAACTCACAACCTTGCACTTGCCAGGCAGGCACTTATGCCACTGAGCTAAATCCCCAGCCCCTAATTTCCTTTATTGTGAAAAAACTCTTTAATAAGGTGAGATCCCACTGAATTCTTCTATGTACAAGTTTTTAATCTTTTATTATACTTGGGTATTGTTTCTTTTTTAGAAAAGTAGTTGACATAAGAAAACTTGTTTTTCCATGTTATAGCTAAATTTAAATGAAAATACTAAATATGTAACATTCTTAAAGTAGGCCATCACAGATCACGTAACTTAGAAAACGTTATTTCTCATTCTTTAATGAATCTACCTACTATGTGTATAATTTAATGAATTGCTCTGTTAAGTGAACCAGATCATCTTAGCAAATGCTAAACAGTAAATACAAAAGCCAATGTCTCTTCTCTCTTCACAAAAAGTTGTGGCTTCCTCAGACATCAGAATTCTCTGGTTTTCTCTTCCATTATACTTGTGAGGATTTCCAGTGCTTAGCCTCTTACTTTTTCCTATCCCCCAAAACCCCTTACCACCTGCCTATCTCCAATAAGCTAAGGACCCTACATACCTGCCTCTCTTGGATACCATCTGTTGACACTTGGCCAAACTATCCAAGCCATGTTAACCCTTTTTAGGACTGCCTTGGTGACTCTTATATGCCTTTTTGTTACTACTTAGTTTTGGAAATACTTATAGCAAAACATTGCAAAAACAGTGTAAGTATTTAGCACCCCACTTCACTCCATGAGGACATCTCTGTATGTAACTCACTATCCACATAAATTGTTTGACATTATACAACAGACTAGACAATGGACCATATTTGGATTTCATCATTGCTTTTGCACACTTTGAACATGCCATATATCTTTTAAAACCAATTCTCACACTTTCAACTTATTTAGCACACATGCATTTCACTGGAAAATGCATTGGTTTCTTTTTACAGAACTTGTATGTACTCAATGAAGTGGTATATTTTGTTCTATGTTGCTGCAAAAACTTTGATGCTAACATTGATGACAGTTATTGCACCATATACCAATAACTATTCTAGATGCTTTACATAATCTATTTAACCTTCTCACAAACTCTATGAAGTTGATACTTTTTATGATTATCCCAATGTTACAAATAAAGGCAATGAAGTTTGCGGTGATTATATAACTTGCCCATTGTCACTTAACTAGTAATTCAAGCTAAGATTCACAGCAGTCTGAGAGGGAGCCCGAGCCTTTTGCAGCTCCTGTCAGCAAGCAACAGAAACTTCTCTGCCACTCTGGGGATGTTTAGAAATGTGTGAAGCAATTTCTAGTCAGAGCTATAACTGGGGAACACTGAGGCCTTTGGTGTGTAGGGAATCAGAGATACAAAGTGTCTCCTGACACACAGCAAGAGAACTGTCTTGCCCAACATGGCCATATGTACTCCTGAAATACAACAGGATACACTAAGCCATCTATTCTGCTTCCTTTAATAAACCTGAAGTGATAAAAATAAACACTAAGGTAAATGCAACAAGATTTACACAAATAAATGAAAGGTGTATTGTTTTATTGGGACATTAATTTTACTAACTAATAGTAATTAATACTAGTGCTAATTGCCTAATTTGACTTTCAAATACCTTTTAGTTTAGAAAGCTCTTGTTCCTTTTCTTGCTGAAGCTGCAGGTACTTCTGCTTGTGGTCACTGAATGTTCTACTGAAGTCCTCCCCTTGTCTGCGATGTTCCTCTTCCAAGTCACTGTGTTGTTTCTTCAACTCCTCATGTTGACTCTGCAAGATGAAAACCTGAGCAGAGATATATATTCTCTAAAGTATACTAGGCTGTTTCCTGACAGCATGGCCTTTATGTTGCAAGAAAATAAGAATGAATGAAAAGGCAGTGTTCAGTTTCCACAGACCGTTCTCTATGTGCAAAGCTCCCTTGCCTTTCTGTTTCCAATGAATATGAAAATAATCTTCCCTTTTATTTTTAATATTGGTGCTAACAACAAGAAGTTAGCAGGAAAGATGAAAAAAAAGGAGTGATTTGGGGGAAATTCCCAGAGACTCAAGTTACTGTAGAAATAAGGTAAAGCTAATGACAAAATGGTCTCTCATAGGCATTATAGAATTTCTCTTTCCACTTGATACTTTTCCACCAACACACCATGGTCTCTGGCATTTGCAGGAGGCTGGCTCCATGACCTCCTTCAGATATGCAAATCTGGAACTGTTCAATGCTCTTAATGTTTTTATTTAATATCTGCATATCCTTCTTGCTTTAAATCATCTCTAGATTGCTCACAATATCTAATATAATATAATGCTATATAAACTGCTGTTTTATTATACTGTTAAGGAAATAATGACAAGAAAAAAAACTGTATGTTCAGTACAGATGCCCCCTTTTCACCAATTATTTTAGAAGTATAGAGGTTGATTAAACACACAGATGCAAAATTTCAGCTTATAATCCAACTGAAATCAAAACCTAGCTAAATTCTACAGTCTCCAAATCTTAACATAAAAAGATGGACTGCGTTAAGTGCTGGATTGCACTCTTGATCATAGGAAAGGTTCTGATTCAATTCAAGGCCTGTGTCCTACCGATAGGGGGAAAAAGGAAACGCCAGACAAAAAGACGGGGACTTGGCAGGAGAGGGATGATGGCACAATTTGCATGCTATGCCGAAGGCCTGCTGCTCATCTCTTCCAGCTGGACAGAAGCAATAACTTCTTCTCTTTTTTATTTTTGGTGTTCCTGACACACAATAATGAATTCTACTGAAGGACTAAGGAAGGAGAATCTTTAAATAATAAATTGCATTCCTATGGTAGGTAAAAGTACATTTATTAAATACTAGTAACACAAAGGAAGCACTTTAACAGTTCTACAGCTTCCAGTCTGTCTAAGGAAAAAGAAAATGCCTATGGAAAACTACTATGAGAAATTAAAGAAACAAACAAAAAATCTTTAAAGATAAAAAATTTTAAAAATAGAGAGCCTGGGATATAAGAAAGTGGGTAATAATATTAACTATATTCCCTGTAAACAAATAATAAATATATTGAGGCATTACAACCATATGTAGTTTTTAGCCAATATATCATAATGCAACAACACATAACAACTTTTTGTAAACTTTTTTCAATTGCCTTAAAAAATCATTAGTTCAGTTATTAGCTATTTTTTTAAGTCATTCAGAAAAGCAATTTAAATTACTCACTTTTAACATCTGATGTTGGACATTCAACGCACTATATCTGCTATTGGAGTCTTGCTGTAAATAGAAAAAAAAGTCAATAAAAGAAATTCTCTGGCTAAAGATAGTTTCAAGCTCCTAATGAAAGATTTTCATTTGTTTCACTCATGTATACTAAAATGAATTCTATGCTTGCGCCAGGGTATCTTCTGAGCCATCTCTTTACTTACTAGCAGAAGTGAAGTTTCAACATTCTCACAGGTTTGCCAACTTAAGTGGTGAAAATACAGGCCACAGAACTATAAAATGATAAGGTGGCAGGGCTCTTAGAGATAACTTAAGATTTCCTCTCATATTTTAAGGAACTCAGGCCAAGATACAGGGAGGAACTTCGTGATATACACTCAGCACACATGGCTAGCACACTACGCTGGTGCTCGGGGTAAGGAGAAGAAGTGATCCATTAGCTAGGACCAGACTTTAGAAGCATAAGGAAGGGAAGAGAAAAGATGCTTTTCTCCTTCAAGTCCAGTGTGCAAGAAATTCTCCACACAGATTTCACCACTACGAGACTTACAGAGTGAGACACTGAGGAGGGGTAAAGGTGTGTGTCCAGGGAAAGTACTTCAGTAAGCAGCAGAGCTGGCCTGGACCCCGAGCCCACGGCTGACTCCAGTCTGTATCTCTGTGGTCCACAGGCACCTGCACAAGTAGGCCTCACCATTCCCAGAGCTTGCAGCATCCATCACCATCAGTATGCAGAAGGCACCTGCAATGTTCCCTCTCTCCTTGCTATACCTTTGTATAATATATTTCCTGTTTTTCTCTGGCCCACCAACTGAAGTACACACTCACAATTTTTTTCAAATTTTTACAACTTCTAAAATGAACTACATCTTTGTATTATCACTTTGTTTTACTGCTTTAGTACTTTATAAAGAAATGACATAAAATATACAGCAGCATAGACAGTTTGGGTTGCAGTTCTTTTTGTTTGTTTTTTTTGTTTTTTTCTCTTTTTGAGACAGAGTCTTACTATGCAGTTCATGCTGGTCTTGAGCTCACTGTTCTCAAAATTGAAATGATCCTCCTCCTTCAGCCTCCTGAGTGCTGGGATGGTTTAGTTTTTAAAAACAGATCAGAACTAATAGTGGACTACCTCCCAGGCAATTCAAAAGGCTGATTTTTCTCAGGTTTTGTACCCCTGAACACAAATGTTTTATTCAATTAATGCTACAGATTTTTCTTAGACTGAAAGAATGTTTGGCTTTTTTTTCAGTTAATTTAGACTTCAAAAACATTTTAAAATGCCAATGATAATTTCATTCCTTCATTTATTCTACAAATTTTTCTAAATGCCAGTCCTAAGCCAGATCCTGTGTTAAGATGATGTTTTCAAAGGCAAATAAAAGTAATGCACCCAATGAATAAATGGATGAACAAAAATAATTTTCTCTTTCCTGTTAATCACTGATACTATTTCTAATTTACTCTTATTATCAATAATGTGGTAAATAAAGGTAGGTTTTAAAAGAACAATTTTAACGCCTTGCTGGTAGGGGGGGAAAATGTATGTCACTCCTAGAATCCTAGTGACCAACAGAATAAATGATTTTGCAGTTACATTTCTCTCTCCTTCAAGTTTAATAAAAAGAAATTAAGCAGAAGAGAAAAAAATCTTACCCTTCCTTTATTTAGTGTTTCTTGTGCTTCTAACTTGTAAACAAGGAAATCTAGAAAAGGCAAAATGGAGACAGCAAGGTTCATGCAGGTGAATAAAGATACTTTACTCAGTCTTGCACCAGCACATTTTCAGTTTGTATTAATCTACTTGGGATTTATATGCTTTACTTTCCCTCTCAACGCTTTATAAACAGTTGAAGAAAATACTATACCATCCTCCTTTTTATGTTGTAGCTGTAAATCCTACATCAACAAATTCCATGTTATAACCAACTGATTAACAGTGCATTTAGAATGTCTCTACGATTGATTCTCTGAAACTGAGGAAGAAAAACATGGAGCACATCTGAAGACAAGGATGATGTCCGTCTCCCTGATGGACAGGCACACCAGACTCTCAGGGCCTGAAAAGAGAAACTTGGCCATCCAAGCCGTCTGCATGCTCTGAAAACTTTATTATCCACTAGATGGCTCTGTAAAATGACTCTGCATTTAAACGCAAGGAAAATTCCACTCCTCTCAAAGTACTTCTGTTCCTCACACAGGCTCAATCTAAGGGTCAGTAAAGCATCTTAACCAGTACTGACCTCTCCTGCTCACCCTTCTCCTACTCAAGCAAGCAATTCACGCAAAACATCTCACTTAAATTTCAAGATTTATAACAAAACATGAATCAAAGAATGCAGACAACTTCAAATCATAAGTAGGAGAAAGTCTGCATTTAAAAAAAAAAGTTTTGATACAAATCAATAGCACTGCCTTATCCCTGCCATTAATAATTCAAACTGAACCAACTGTTGAGGATATAGCTCAGGGGCAAAACACCTGCCTGGCAAGTGCAAGGTCCTGAATCTCTGGTTGGTAAAAAAATAAATAAATTTTTTTAAAAAGCCAATTGGCTGTAGTATTAAAAGCACTTACAAGATTAAAACAGGTACTGCTGGGGATATAGCCCAGCAGCGCAGCACCTGCCTGGCAAGTACTAGGTCATGAGTCTGATTCCCAGTACCAAAAATAAAAACTTAAAATTAAAAATAAAGCAGGTATTTAAAATATACCAGATAGTGTGATCCATGCATTATATTATAAACATGTGTCTCTGAGTGTGTTAAAAGTGCCATATTCTGAACAATGTATGTTGCTTTCACATCTGTGGATAATTTCTAGGTATTAGCAATATATCTAATGTATATTCAGATGAGAAGTTGTTATTTTTTAAATAACTGGTATGACATATATGGACCACCTCAAGGTGGCACAAGCACAGCGAAAGATTCTAAATCAAATTCTGAGTAGGAATTATTGCACAATGGTTAATGTATATCTTGACATATCTTTTCTGTTCACCTATAACACTAGCTTCGAGTTACTATGAAAAACAGCTTAACAAAAAAAAAAAAAATCTTAAGTCAGGTACATGATATTTCAAAGAACTGTGAGAAAACCACAGACCACAAATCACCTTGTTTACTTACCTTCCTTTGCTTTCTTATGTTCGAGTCTTTCCTTCTGTAAGGATTTTTCTAATCTCGATCTGTGTTCATACACAACTGTAAAAAGAAGGGCTAAACTTTGTCTTCAACGAATTACAATATTTTAAATACAAATTAACATCAATTTCAAAACAAGAAGAATGACTAAGCAAAGGTCTTAAAGGCGCCATTCTCAGTAAGGCATAAACATGTTAATAGGCATAATTCTGGGCTGATTCCCAGGTAGTCTCCCCTTTGACATATTGGCCTCCTTTGCCCATGACTTTTCCGTTTTCTGCCTCTTAAGGGCCACTGTCTGTACTTTGTCTCCATTTTACTGACTTTATAACAGTCTGAAAAGCAGTCACCTCCATGACTGTCCTGCATGCGCTCACCTGTCTGTGGGCTAGAGCAGAGTATTTCCACAGTCAGAGTGAACTGCACCTGAATTAAGGCTGTCTGGAACAGTAAGTAAAGAGCTTCAGCAGCACACCAGTGGGATGACAGAGAAGTGTGTCCCCACCCTGTCCTGTCAAAGCAAACAGATGAGAGAAGCAGAGAAATGAGGGCGCAGGGACTCTCCAGAGAATCTCTAACAGTGCCCACAAAAGACTGGGTCAGGTTCACCATCTCCCAAGGTCAAACCAATGGCAAAACAAGGTCAATCCTCCCGTCTTCCTGTCTCCTCTGAAGAGCACCCATCTGCTCTCAAGAACCCGAGGGTTCCTGGTGAGGTAGGGAGAAAGCGTAGAAATGTTGAGGGGAACCACAAGAAGCCTATACAAGCTCTCTTCTCTGCTCCAACTTCACCTCTGCAGCAAGCAGAAGCTAGCTGCTAGAGACGGAAGCTTCACTTCTGAAGGAGTAAAATGTTTATTACACTGGGCTAAACCAGACCACCTAAGTGCCAAACTGACTCTGTGTTTAAAGTACAAGCTATTGAAAGAATTTTGTTTTTTTAAAATCTGAGAGAAGCCAGAGAAGCAACCAAGTCTATTTTAACTGTCATCCAAGAACAGAAAACTTGCTATACAATGTGGTTTGAACAGCCAGTGAGGGGAGCAGAGAAGATCAATTAAATTCCTGACCTACCCTTTGAGTCCTGTCTGTTCAGCAAGAGGTCAAGTGTAATCTCAATCCCTGCTAGGCCGAGTCAAACCTGTTGCTCTGTCTTTTACCAGACCCAAGCTCCCCATGGCTAAATACAATGTCATCATCAATCAAAGCTACCCACATACAGAAAATACAACAGCCCAGCACTACCGCCTACCCCAGGTTGCCATCCCTGAGTTGCCTCATCCAGCCCTGCTACAGTTGTTTGCTACTGAAAGAGTTTCCTACCTTTCCTCCTCCTCTTCCCACTGTCATAGCTGCAGGTAACTAGCAATTGCTAGACTTCTTCCATCCCAGCCATTTTCTTTGGGGGCCTCCACATATGGATCACTTGTCTAATCATCCTGTATACACCTTCCATTTCCACGGCTCCATGTGCTACTCCCAGACCCTCATTTCTACTCACTTCCCTGCTGATACCTGTTTACAACCCTTGGAATGTCCGTAACCACCCAAATAGTAAGGTACACTCCCCTGATGGCTTGTCTGTCCCAATCCCATATTGTCTTTGTCCTCAGCTAGTCAGTGCAGTAAGCCCTGTCCCATTCCCTTCCTTGGCCATGGTGTTTATTCCAGTTACCACCACGATCCTTTCCCATGGGACTATTCTGTAAATGAATTAAATGCAATTTCATATTTATGCAGCTCCAGACTGAACAAAGTTGTGAAATTAAACTAAACATGTATCAAAAGCTAGGTTTTAAGCCCACTGCTTACTCAAGAGATTTCTTGGATTAATAATAACAGCCCTACCTTGAGTTTTGGAGGAAGGCAAGGAAAGGATAAAGATTAGCACAACACCTCACTAAGCCAAGCCCTGAACTGTACACTCAGCCTTTGAGATTTTAGTCAGGTAGAGAGCTACACAGAGAAAGAGACAAATCAGAACTTTTTCATGGTGTAACAGAGGCAAGAATAGGATCCTTAAGTGGGAAAGAAAATACTTCTGAGCTCTTGGACACTTCTGTTCAGAGCTGAAGAACTTGAAGTTTGTCCTGGACAGAGGTGTTCAGGAACAGACATGCCAGTACCAAGGGAAACTGGCCACAGGAGCAGGGACAGAGGTCAAGATCCTGCTCACACAGAGAAATGGGTTCCAAGTCCAGAGGTCTCCAGAATGGAAGTTAGGACTACTAAGGAGAAACAAGCCCTATGCAGCAGTAGCAGTAAGAATTTTTAAGAGGAAGCATGCTCACCACTATCCTCCATCACAACAGGTTTTAAACATTAAACAGTATTATGGAAGGAAGAGCATAGAGGGAAAACTCTAAATCTAGAACTACAATCCTTTGAAAATTTTACTTAATATAACAGCAACAATCACTGTAATCTCAGCTTACATGGTACAAGGTAATCAGGTGGTGATTATTTTTAGGCAAGTAAGCAGAAAACTCATTGGCACAATTTCATCTTCAATACGAGAGTTTATTAGAGTAAACCACAGAGATGTAGGCTAGAAGATCTGTATGCCAAAGAGTGATGTGAGAGGGTGGGAGACGGTATATTTTATGCTTCAGTCTCTCCCCTGGGATTAAGTCAGAAAAACCAACAGCTGGTGTGAAGTACCTGCTTATTAAGGGGACTCATATAACTGCCTTTGGTAGTCCTATAGAGAATTTACACCTCCAGCCTACTCCTATCAGTGCCTGGAGAGCCAGGAGATCCTAGGATACATCGTAATAAACCTTCATAACTAACTTAAATAAAACCCGTGGACAACACATACAATGCAAACATGTTTGTTGATCATAGTCAAAATTCAGAGGCCTTGAGGGATCTGAGGCATACGCACAAACACACAGAATGCATCACTAATTGCACGCTCTGTAACCAGACAAATGTACTTTTGCAAATATACTTGAAAAAAAGATATGGCAAACAGGAATAAAGGGTATATTTAGAAGCCATGAGGAGACTTTATAGTGCTGCTGTCTTACTCAGAACCGGTAAGCCTTTTGTACAAAGGCATAATTTAAGTACTAAGAAACAGCTCGAGGGCGGGAGGGCGTCAGGTCGGAGAGAAGCAAAAGAATGAGGCAGCAGTGAGTGATAGGATTGTGGAGGAAGTGTTGTTCACTGGGTTCAGAAAAGGAAACAAGAAAGCAGACGAACAAAAAAGGGAGCCTTAAACTAAAAGCTGAAGAGTCACATTAGATAATAGGTGGTAAGTGGGAATGGAATTCAAGTGCAGCAAATAAAAAGTCTAGAAAGAAGGGAAAATGACAGATGGTAATATAATGGCTGAAAGCACAGACCTACTGCTTGGGGTCAAATTCCAGCTCCATTTCTTTGGGGGTGAGATGCTGTACCTCAGCAATATGTGTGTGTGTGTATGTGTGTGTGTGTGTGTGTAGATAGTAACAGTGGCTATCTCTTTAAGTGTCACAATTAAATGTGTAAGTACACGGACAGTTCCCAACTCCTAACTTTTCAACTTTACAATGATGCAAAAACAATGCACACTCAGTAAAAATAGCAATTTACATGTTGATTTTCTTCTTGAGCAACCGATATGTGCTATGATACTCTTGTGATGCCAGGTCATGGTAGTGAGCTATAGCTCCCAGGTGGCCAGTGCTCACAAGGGTAATGAAGCCATATGACACAGCGTAACCTGCTGCTAAGTGTGATGTTCAGGAGACTAGGAGCATCAAACGCACTTCAGCTTAGGATATGAAACTCACTAAGGGTTTATCAGAACATTAGCCCACTGTACATCCACAGGCATTTGCATAACACATGCTAAGAACATTGCTTTGTGCAGTGAACATTATAAAATGCTAAAATATTTTTCACCTAGCTGTGATGGTTTAAAAGTACAAGAGAAGGAATCAGGTGATCTTTCATGGATCCTTCCACTCATACAACAAAAGCTTAATGATAACGCAATAATCATAAGAATATTATTATATACACATTGATTTGAATGCCAGTATTGGTCTATTTCCTTTGGTTAAAAAATCGTTTTAAAAAAGCAATAAAATAATCATTCCATAGCTCAATAAAACTTGAAGGATAATAAAAATTGAAGGATAATAAAATAAACCAGATAGAATCTCTGTGCCCTTTTGATTTTTCTAGAAAATCTATTAAACATAAACACACACACTTACACTTCTTTTTACTATGCATTTTGAACTAGTGATTTATCTAGACAGTTTTACTGTTTCACTGAGGAGGATTGCTAGTCACCTATCTCTATTTTTCTATTTATACTCTGAAGTCATTGACATCACTCAAGATGAACTAATGCTAAAATGTTCGCAACAAAAATGGTGTATAATGAATAGTGTCACAGCACTAAGTCTATGGAAAAATAAATATAAAAACAATGGTTTAATCTGGCATTCAAGTTCCTTAACACAGACCAAGATTGTAATAGGAATAGGAGTACAAACACACAGAACTCATGAGAAAAGGAAGGAAGGAAGGAAGGAAGGAAGGAAGGAAGGAAGGAAGGAAGGAAGAAAAAAGAAAGAAAATCAGTAATAGTCACCTCTTCCTCTGTTTATTGAAAGGAGTGTAGTGTTTTCCATGCAATGAAGAATACACTGAAGTTTGATTTCTTCTTAAAACACAGGGGTTTAAAAACATACTAGCTTTGTACAGCAACTTTTCATTTTAACTGACTTCCATCTAAAAGCTACTAAAGAAATTAACTGTATACATTCACTTACAGGCAAAAAAATGTATTTTTGCCAGTTTAGTGCAAAATAGTCCAATTCAGAATTAGAAACCAACACTCTACATTAGGTAAAAACAAAACAAAACAGAACAAAACAAAAAACACTGAAGTTTTTTAACACCTTAAGCCTAGAGAGGGCAAAATTTTTTAGCAGACACAACAGTCCACAGAATTTTGCTTGCAGTTCTGAATACAGCATAGTTTTATCTTACAAAGCAAACAAACAGCCCAGACCTAGCATGAAGGTCACAGAATTAAATCTGAGAAAACAGAAAGATACAGAAGTAATTTTATCATTTTGTATGTACTCAAATTTAAAATGAAAAAATTGCGCTTTCAACAGAGAGCAGCAAGAAAGATGCCCTCACCCCCAAGAAAGGAAAATAAATTAAAAACAACATACATAGACCTCAGAACAAATACATGTAGGTTTTTAGGGTGTTTTTTAGGCCTAAAATTTCAGATTCTTACGATCTTTAAGAACAGTTTTGGACCAGGTTTCTAATTTGCCAGAAGTGCCGCAGATGTCAGCCCTGGAGGTACACCCGATTTCCACAGAAAAACAAGTTGATTGTTCAGCCCAAGGACATTTTTCCAATTATCTTCTCCTTCTTCTTTTGTAACTATATTACATTAGAAGTCTAAAGAAACAATCCAAGTGATCTACTTCTCTACTTACTAATCTACCATTAATTAATCCATCTATCCATCCATCAATCAAAGAAGATGGACAAATATTAACATTTTGAAGCCTCACACTGACTCCCCTCCTTAGCTCTTAGGAGTACAGAAGGCAGGGCATCTCCTTGCAGCTCTGCCTCCATAGTCAGGATTTACTCCGACCTCTTTCAGATGACTCCTGAACTGTGAGGTCCAGCTTTTAACCTTCACTCAAGCCCAGTTTCATGTCACTACAGTCTGGATCTTGAATGTCCTCCAAGGTCCATGTGTTGAAGGCTTGATCCCCAGGAGGTGGTGCCTCCTTCAAAAGGTGAGCAGCAGGGCTGGTGAGAGGTCCTTAGCTCACTACCTAGGAGCTAACGGTGTGACCCGGATTTCTTCTTTCTCCTTTGCTCTGTGATGTAAACTGTTCTTGCTGTGGTGCAGGGCTGCCATGATGTGCTGTCCTGACACATGCCCCATCCTCAGTGGGTCATGAACTGGAACCTCCATGACTGTGAACCCCAATAAACCTTTCCTCTTCATAAGACAATTATCTTGAGTATTTCTCTACTGTGATAGAAAACTAACACAAATATCTTCCAATGCAACTTTTTCAGTCAGCTCGATTTAGAGTGGAATTTAGGTTTAGCTTACACATTCCCATATATCTAACATCTGGGTGTGGAAGAAACATCTCCCAATGTCTTCCCATCTTATGCTGAATGCAGCTCAGAGCCCTCACCGACTCTGCTCAACCATTCATCCTGCTCCAGCCCCACCACTTCCTTTTAACTCCTGAGTTCACCAGAGGCACTTCCACCTCAGTACCCACTACTGCCTTTCCAGCTCCAACTCTCTAGAGGACTGGCTTCCTTCAGGTCTTTAAAAGATGCCTTTCATCACAGATAACCTACCCAAAACAGTGCCGTGCTTCCCACCCTCAACACTTCTGGTCTCCTTTCTGATTCAATTTTCTCTCTAGCACTGATCATCATCCACTATATTTTTCACTTATATCATTTGTTGTCTACCCCACTAGAATAAAAGCTCATTCTGGTCAAGAACTAATGCTTACTTTATAGGCATTCAACAGATGTTGGATGGATGGATGGATGAATTAATTAATTAACGAACTAAAAGCCTTGAAGCTTGGGACTGGCCATTTCCTTTTATCTGCCTTCTCTTTTCTACCTTAATTCCTCAGTACTGCTTCAGCTATAATCCCCCAATCCTTAATATCTAGTGACAGTTACACTTACTAAGTGAATGAATGTACTTAAAAGATACTTCACTATTTTCTTTCTCTGCCTGTTATTCTTTATGCCCCAGGATTTTTAAATTAATTCCCACGCTGGTTGACTCATTTAGTACTCACATATTCCAGTGAACAAACAGATGAGAAAGGGGAGATTAAATATAAATTTATCTGTAGATATATAGGCTAATAGAGTTAGTATCAGTTAAATCACAGTCTTGAAATATAAATGGTTTCAGAATGCTGAAGAAGAAAATAACAAGTCTGATTAGATACTTTTTCTAGTGCATGGCAAATGCAGTATTTTTTTTCTTTTTACTACATAATAAAGGTCCTATAATAGTTCACATAAGTGTCTATTTGAAAGTTTGCTAATGCACACAGTTTATGAGGTAGTTTTAAGTGGAAAATTTAACCATGATTTGAATTTGTGTTTAACTGTCTTTTCTGCTTTAAATAAAACTATACTTGGGACTTTTCTTCACGGCACTATGCGTAATTAAGATCTGGCTTTTTCAAACAAGAATGGTATTAGCTGATTTATGATACATTTCCACATTATAGTCTTCTTTTTGGCGTTTTTTTCAAGTGGTAAGACACTAATAATCATTCTTATCATCAGATAAAGCTATGAAATCATGAAAGGATTTTCCCAGCTGTGTGGCATTATTTTATTATAGCCCAGCGACGTTCTAGGTATCTTGGAAAACACCAATACACAGGAGTCACTTTATAAAAATAGCCTACAGTCAATCAATTCAGGTGATGAGGAGACACTGTTTTAAGATAGGTAAAACTGAAGACAATTACAGATCACCAAAAATTAGGTGGGCTGGCATGACATAATATAGTTTGCTGAGCTGGCAGATTTTTTAACTGACTCTCTTAAAAATCTGGGCAGAAAAATATATGCTTGCCTCATGAAAATTATGTTACGTTATGATATACTATGCTATGCTCAGCTGTACTACGCAAACCTACATTTTAAAGATGTGCATGTCTGAATATGCACATAGATTAGAAACTTCAGGACCACGGTAACAGAAGAAAAAGTTACTCAAGCCTAGATAGATATAAATAGACCTTTTACATTAATACCCTTGTTATTCAGATTTCAGCTGGAAAACAGCAATGTTTCATGAAAAAACACAGAAAAGAAAAACAAGTGGGGAGAGAAGCAGAACAAATGTAGGGAGACAGGAGATTATTTTGGTGCCCCAAATTGATGCCTGGATGCATATCTTGATGCAATACTTTTAAAAGAGGCTAAACATGCAAAGGCACATTGGTTTTATAATAGATCTTTGAATTTATGCATATACTCTTCAAAATTTGATACACATAAGAACATCTAACTTCCCTAAGTCATCTAATTTTCTTCCCATGGAAACTTGAGGTGTGGACACTTCAATTAATGTTAGCAAAAATGGAACCTAAAATTTCAGTACTTAAGAATCAACCCCTGAGCAATTTGTATTACAGAGAACAGCTACAAGGAGGTCAGAATGCCAGAGACTGGCTTCCACGTCAAATCCAGTAGCAATACCGAAACAAACGTAACTTTCATGTTTTCACTTTAAAACCTGAAAATATGCCATTAGAAATTTGAGTACTTAGTAAATGTGCCTCTCCTACTTTCTATGAATATTTATAGGGGAGTTCTTGAAACACTATGTTTAGCATGGAGTTGATGAGAAGCTGGGTGATTAGGGCAGTGAAGAATGGGTAAGACAGAGCTAAGGAAGACTTGAAAAGATCTGCATGATTGTAAAAATAGTTTTATATGCATAGAAGACACAGCAGGGTATGAGAACAAAGTCTGACAGATGAGAAAGAAGGTAACAATAGTAACCAAAAATTAAAAATATGTTGAAGCTTAAGTTCCCTATTGTCCAAATGAAATTTGATCTCCAGTTTTGCCCATAATCCCAAGAACATAATCCTATAAAAAATACTTTTTTTCCCCAATAGGATATATAAAACTCCAAGAAAGTGAGAAAGAGTGCAACAGAAAAATAAAAAAAATAAAAATACAAACCAGGATGTAATTTTTTAATGGCCATTAAAAAATGAAAGAGTAATCAATTATATAAATCATCAGAAAATTCAAATTGTAATTACAGTGTGCTATCACTTTTTCTCATCAAAACTGCAAATTCAAAAAGAGCAAATACCAACAGTGAGCAGGAACATGCAAGAGAAAACTCAGGTACTCTGCTAATAGATGTGCAGATTGCTATAACCATTATAGAAAACTGATGGTATTTATCAGAGCTGACGAAGGCATACCTTGACTTACAAATTGTGCTCCACCAGATACGTGACATTTATTCATCAAAATCACAGAGGGGTGTTTTAATAGTAACACTATGCACAATAGTCCCCAACCAGAACCATGAAAACCTATTACAGTAAAACAGGTAAATTGAGGTCGTTCAAAAACTAAAATACTATTCAGCAATATGAGCATAGAAAAATTGCACAAACAAAATGATGAGGAAAGAAGCCAGACAGCTAAGTGGTACCTACTGAATGATTCTATTTATAAAAAAGCTCTAAAAACAAGCAAACCTAGTCTATGGGGACCGCAGACAGGATACTGTTTATGCTATGTGACGTGGTGGCTGCAGCGAGAGGCAGTCAGGCAGCGACTAGAAGACAGCATGAAGGTGCACTTTAGGGTGGGAGTAAAGTTTTGATTCTTAGTGTGAGTGCTGGCTATACTGTTTGTCTTGTAAAAATTTACTGAGGCTTGGGCATGATGGAACACACTTGTAATCCCAGCATTCTGAGAGGTTGAAGCAAGAGGATCATGAGTTAGTGCAGCCCAGGCAACTTAGTGACTCAGTGAGAACTTGTCTCAAGATTTTTTTAAAGATTGAGAGTGTAGCTCAGTGTGAAAGCCCTGAGTTCAATCCATGGTTTATGTACTTGTGTGACTGTATAATTTGATAGTTCACCAAAACCTTTGAAGCTCTTTACATAAAATCAAGTCACTTAGTAATTTTGGTTATATAGAGAAAAAGAATAGTGTAATATAAACCACAGTAGATAGGTTACTTTTCCCCTACATTTAAATCTTTCAAATACAGCTAGATTTGAACTTTTCATATGCAAGGCTGACATCTGTGTCTACATCAATTTAAGTCGTTTTAGTCTTTTTAACAGATTTCTGTACAATACTTACCTTCATTTAAAACAAGGCCTTTGGGGAATTTCTGTCTGCTGCCATCCCTGGAAGCCTAATGCTAAGCCAGAGGGATGACTTAGTAAAAACCAGTGCAGTTGCTATTCGTCGTGTAGGTGCATATTCATGCGTTCTTGGATGTTCATTACTCCTGAATGTACTGATTTATTTTTTGTTTGTTTTGTGAAAAGACTTGTTTACAAAGACATTTTGTACTTTCACTTGTGAAGGACACATTCCTGGGAATAAATACTCACATTATTTTAAATGTTACTGCAGCCTTTAAAAAAAGATGTTGTCAGGTGCCCTCTATAAATATCTAGCCACATTAAAAAGAGGCCATTTGGGGCTAATGTGTCGTCCTCACACAGTGCTCTGTTGTTTAAAATAAAGCAGTGGCTAAAGCACACAGTAATAGCAGAGGCTTTGTACTGATTCCGATATGAAACATGTTGTTTTCTGAGGGATGATTTTGCAAGAAGGGAACCTCATCTTGCGTGTGTGAGCATATGCGTAATCACTGACAGAGGGAAAGAATATACAGAAGCAAAATATCTTTAGGAAACTGGATCAAAATGCCTGAGTGGCAGATTTGAAGTATGCTATGAAAACAGAGTCAAAGATGGTGCCACTATTTCTGTCTTAGTTACCGGGTGAAGTATATACCCAGGACCAAGAATGGGGAAGGAGAAAGTACATCAGGCTATTCATTCTACACGTTTAATGTTTCACAGGGATATCAAGATAGCACAGAGAAGCACAAAAATAAGAATCATGCATGCTACTGTATGTAGGTAGCAGGAAGTTCACTGCTAAGGTCTATTTCAGCACCACTTACACATCAACAATCTGACAGGAGGACTCTTCTAAAGTAAGCCCCTGCCTGCCCTCCAGAGTCATCTCTTCATTCTTCCTGGTATTTTATGTCCTACATCCATCAAACTGCCCAACTCCTTACACTTACCATTGAGGAATCTCTGTTACAAGAAAACTGGAGACAATTCAACATGATGGCGGCTGGGGGAGGCAAATCTGACACTAGACACTGAAAATTTGTTTCACCAGCCTAAGTGGAATTCTAAGTGAAATCCTGCATTTTCTTCACATTTTTGGACAGTTTTACAATCACAGCAGCACTGAAAGATACAGAAAATTTCCACATAAATCCTGTATAGTATTTTTCTTCCCTCTTATTTGCTACACCGTGAGTGCTTTTCTGACAGTTTGTTAAGAACACATGTGGTTCTGAATATGAGTATCTTCTGCATGAGATACTGGGCAATGCTTCATTAGAAAAAGGAAGTACATTTAACCACTAGTCACTGCACAGTAAAAGTGCTTATAAGTAGAAAGTTGAGATCATTAGGTGAAGGTCAAATATTAGAATTACCTTTATTCCTCCTTTAAGAAGGGTTATAGTATTAAAAGGAGGGTAAACCTGAGGGTAGACAATAGAAAACTTTTTATAGTTTTCAGTTTTAGAGGGTTTTATGGAGACTTTCCTAATGAGACAGCTTAAGATGCTTCCAGTATTCTGGTCTGTACCATGTAACTGGTACATCAGGCAGTAAAGCAAGATGGATGTCTGCCTTCACTATGGTTCCCAGAGTGTCCCTAGGCACTGCAGACATCCTCCTCTATTATCCTCAAAGGCCTTATGCAAATTTGTCTACACTATTTTGATTACACTTTATGAATCTATTTGTCACTCTGTTGCACTGTGGGATTACTAATGAGAAAGCTGATGTCTTAATAAATCTGTGCCCACAATGACCTCTCCTTGAGTCATCTGTTGCAACTTGTATACCTGATGAATGTTCAATGACTAAAATTTAAAAACAGAATCACTCTAAGACAAAACATGATACTGATACTGATACATGACTAAAATTTAAAAACTGAAACTGATACATGATACTGATACTGAATACATGACAAATTTAAAAACAGAATCACTCTAAGATAAAACATGATACTGATACATGATACTGTACTCTTTCTTTCAAATTTTATTTTCTATAATTTACATAGGAAATGTGTAAATGATTACATATTAAAATAGATTTCTAAAAGTCTAGTTTTAAGAAACTTTGACATGGCTGACTTACACTAACATAAGCACAGAAATCCACTGGCTACTTCTAAATTTCTATACGAAGGACAGAGAATATATTCTATTTTACTCAACAAATTACACTGGGAGTTTTGAAATAAGCACAATAAAAAGTAAGAATCTATGAAAAGGTGTATGACTAGATAGTAAAAGAAAAAATATCTTTGATATCAGGATTCTAAGTAGGCTTCCAATTTTTCTTAAGCCCACTCCATAGCTAGAATTCTGATAAAATCTATTGAAAGCAAGTTAAATGATACTAAGATAGACTGGCCTGAGAGAAAAAAAAATGGAAAAAGAAAAACAGAAACAGATGGTGCCAAGAGATAACTTAATGAGGATTTTTCAAGTAGTTTGGGAGAAATAACACTAGCCAGAGCCAAGATTCCTCTGTTCCCAGCAGCCTGACACTAACCAGTTCTGGGCTCATAACTAAAAAACTTCTCCTAAGTGTTGTTTCTCAGCAATGCAGTGAAGAAATTGAAAAGCTGAGTCTGTCTAACGCAAAAAAAAAAAAAAAGTCTATGGTTTTAAAAATGATGTTCCTAATAAAGAAAAATTATGTAGACAGTCTTTGACCAATGTGTGAACATGACTGATCTACACTCTGTAGAGTATGTATTACTGATTTTGAATTCGTATCTTTCCTGAACTAGTGAAGTGCTGAGTGTTACTCTCTGGAGTCAGAGCGAACGTTCTCTGTCAATCTTCAGGATAAACAACTTTTGCTCCACAGTGTGTGGTGTTGCTGAACACTGCGATGCTGGGTAAGCTGGATGTATTCAGTGCATTTGACTTACACTCTTTTAAACATTGAGGTTATTGGGATATAACCCCATGGTAAATTGAGGAGCATTCATGGCGGGCTCAGTAACACATGATCCATTTCCAATTAGCTTTGCAATACTCTCAATAAATTTTGAGAAAGGCTGTTTGTTTCTTTAAGAATAGGCTTTTGACAAATGACTATTTTTGATCTGTCAAATACGATTTTTGGAAACTTCAAAATTATTATATATAATCTGAGAGCTCGTATCATGTTTAGAGTGTACACTAATGCAGCTTTCCTTCTCTACATGGATGACTTGGGAACATAAAAACATTATTCTTTTCTGATACTGAATGAAAAATAGAAGCAGCAAATCTAGTTGGTGTTTTTGCTTTTTTTTTTTCTACCTTATATATATTTCTATTCACTCTTCTTGTCAATACTCTTCCATGTGTAGGAGGAAAAAGAACTATACGTAGTGCACAACCTCATTCTGCACATGCCTAATTCCACGTTTCCTAAGACTATTCATCAGGGTAGAATGAGCTAAAGCCTAGAGGTCTAAAGAGTCTCATTTTTAACCTAAAAAATATTTAATGCCTCAAATTTTATCAGTAGTAAAATAAAAGACCTCATCAAACATTTTCTGAAGCCTCTTCCTGTTCTAACATTCTGAATCCTGTATCTGGATACAAGACCAGGATATAGCATGAGAATAATGAAATGACCTAGATAAATGTTTATGATCACAGAGTCTAACATGATGTTCAGGAAAACATGTCCTGAGGAGAACCAAGATCCCAGTGAGGATATGACAAAACACCAGAACAGGAGGGTCAACATCTTTCCAGCTGGACTGCTTGGGCCCCCTATTAGAGCTCAAGGTCTTACAGTCCTTTTGCTTTTGCAAAGTATCTGAAAATGATTAAAATTATTTTGACAGCTGCAAGTAATTAAGAGGTAAATGTAAACAGGAAATTCAGGACAGAATAACCTTACTAGCTCCAGAACCTCTCAATATTCACAAAATGTCATCATGAGTAGTTGACATTTTTTACTAAATATTCATTTTCAAGCAACAGAGTCAAACCATTAGCAATGATAGCCCTTAAACCAAGCCTCATTAACATTTTAGAATTTCATCTTTATTTTACGCCATTTTTCCATACAGAAGAGGTATAATTCAGAATTTTCAGGAAGAGCAAGTAGTCATTCCACCAGAAATTTCAAATCTATTTTTTATCACCTTGTAGCTAAACCCATCACTAAGAAGTTAAATGTTTTTGAAGATGAGTATTAGGAAAAAGTCCTTTAAGATTTACTTTAGTAGTAATCATAATAAATTATGCTTTTATTGCCCTTTACAGTTTATATACAAAGAACTTTTACATCCAATCCACATGTAATCAGTGGGTAAACAATTAAAGGTGCTAATTAGAAATTATTTCTATCTATTCATTAGGAGATCAAGTGACCTCTTTAAAATCATTAGCTCATCTCACATGTACAGCACTTAAAAGTATATTTTCTTAAAAAGCATTACCATTTTTGTGATTTATTATATGATCTTGTTTCATGGTTCTGAATTTCTAAAGGGTTATTTCATGGAAAGGGAAACTCTTTTATCTGGTAACTTTGTATTAGCCAAGAAACTATGAAAAAGAATAGAGATTATTACCTTCAATTATTTCCTTTAAATTTTATGCAACATATGTGGCACCTCACCTCTCCAAATAAAGCTGCATTAAAAAGCAAGTAAGAATTAGACCTATTGTTACTTAATATTCATATTTGATTCTTTCATCTTTGCTTTAGAATCTTGAGAATACACTAGGCAAATTTTGGTTATCTTTGTAAGGGATTCACTTTTAAGTGCTAAATTCAATGAAGATAATTTTGTGGCTATTTATAAGTTATTCAGGAATAGAATAAAAACAACCAGACTTATATTTAATCCATCTCCTCTTACCACAGATTTATGAATTAAGAATTCTAGCCCTGATCCAAAGCAGCAAACCCTAGGAATACACACTAATTATCTTAAATGAATACTTGCTCACCGCTATACAAGCAAAAATATAAAATTACTATCTTTTGTTCAGAAGCTAACATACACAAATAAAAAGCCTTCTGTTACATTTTAAATGTGTCTTAAAAAGCATCCTTTAGCTGTGCACAGTGGCAGTATCGTAGCCGTGAGTTTTATCAAAGGTGTGATTACTGCTAGTTGAAAAAGTACCTTTTAAAAACATAATCCTTAGTACAACAATTATGTGTGTAAGATACTTGAGAATAAAGTTTCCAAAGTGTCATCCATGCTCCTTCATCAGTCACTGCCCAGGACCACCTACTCCCAAAATCCTGGCACTGTACTCCTCAGCAGCTGCCAATTAGAAAAAGGACCGAATTCCCAATCTCAGTCAATCTCTCTCCCCACCAACCCTTTACCCGCTCTCATGTCTCCCTGTCTCCTGTCTCCCCCGCTCTTTTCCCCTTCCCCATCTTCTCCCATGGAATGCAATTTTGCCACCACTCCAGAAGGTATGTGCCATAAACCACGGCAGCACCCACATGGTGTAAAACTGCAGGTGTGCAGAATGCAAAGCTAGGAGTCCATGGTAGCACCCACCTGGATTTCAAAAGCCATACAACTCATCCTGGAGGCCCAGGTAGAGTCTTGCAGGGATACAGTGACCATGGAAAGTCATTAGGCACACAGAGACCCCACAACTCCAAGGCCACCTGTTATGGATTAAAAACTGGTGGTCAACTTAACGCCAGCAGAATTGAATCACCATGCTGCTGAGCGTAGATGTTTCACCTGAGAAAAGTTGCCAGCATAAATGGAGACGTGGAGAAGGAGAAGCAGATAGTTGAAGCGCGCTGAAGTACTGAGGCGTTGTGGGTTCTCCTACGTGGTGCTGTTTGAGCCGTTGGTTCTCCTGGAGAAGCTCTGGTCCTCACATCGAGCATTGCTTCCTGCCTCTGGAGGGGAAGACGTGTGCCACTTGGTTTCCAGGATGAACTCATCACACTGGCTTCCTGGCATGTACCCAACTGTGCTTATCTTCAGAGGAGCTCGGGGCCTCCATGTCGCTGAGGATGGCTGTGGTGCTTTTCAGGACAGCCCTGGTCTTTGTTGTGAGTGTGACTTCTCAGCTCCAGTGCAGAACCCTCAATCTAACAGCACAGCTCCTTCACCCCACTGGCATAGACTTCCTAGTTTCCACTGCTGACCTTTGGGCCTTCCCGGCATGAATCCATAAAAGAGACTGGTGTGAGTCCTTCTTGTGGGCTCTAGACCCCCAGTTGGACTCGCAGGAGGCATTGTCATGAGCTCTGGGTCTTTATCTGGGCTCATGCAGGACATTGTTGTGGGATTCAGGCCCTTGGCTGAATATTCTATGTCTTTAGTGTTCTGGATAGATTTCCTGCACTTTCTTGTGTTAACTCTGGGTCATCATCATAAAAATATTATAAACTCCATGTCCTGATTCTAATTGTTCTCCTCACAACGCCTGACTACAACACCACCAGCATCCAACTCCAGTCCGAGAAAACCGCAGGATGAGAGTACAACTCAAGAGAGTCACTGGGTGAACTGACCCAGGAGCCAGCGGGGTAAGGCTGCCTGAGGCCTTAGATGTCACAGGCTTGCCTGTGTGCCCGTGAAACTGGATTATCAAGTCAATGGAGATTATTCCCTAGCTTCAAGAGTTGATGTTTTTTTCTCTAGTTCTAGACTAACTGGGGGCCTGTTACCCTTTTCTTTTTCCATCCTATACCATTTCACTACTGTAATTTGGAAACAAATACTTCATTTAATTTCATAGTTATACAACTGGAGAAATTTGCCTCAGGAATGACACCTTAGGTCTCGAGCATTTTTGAGTTAGATGAGACTCTAGATTTTGGGCTTTTGAGCTGCTACTGGATAGACTGAAGACTTTGAGTAGGGGGATGTAAGACATCTGTGGCTATTTTGTTTTGACAATAAAGGAAACACATCCTTTATTGACAATAAAGGAAAACACATCCTTTATTGAATTGTGAATATTGCCATCTTTGCTGCAAATGGCTTCCCTATCCTAACCCGTCTCCACTTTGCTTTGAGAAGGAAGCCTGAGGAAGGACCTCTTCCAAACCAAGCAGGTGGATTAGGAGACATGGGGGAATGCAGGGACACAGGACAGGAGGGGCTGCTGGGGGAGAGTAGCAGTAAAGGAGTAGAGAAGGACATTCGGAAGTTTGAAAAGGTGGTGCCTTAGTTACTTTTCTTGTTACTGAGACGAAACTCCTGATACCCAAAGTTAAAGGAGAAAAGGTTGATTTGGCTTACAATTTACAGAGATTTCAGTCCAAAGTCAGCTGGCTCCAAGGCAGAGTGGCATAGCAGAGGGGCGTGGCAGAGGAGAAACAGTCCTCAGCAAAGCAGGGCAGGAAGAAGGCAGCAAGCAGCAAATCCAACGGGATCTTTACAGCTTCTTTCTGCCCATTTTATACTCTTCCGGGCTCCTGGGCTTAGGGCAGTCCCATACCAATCAATGGACTGATTTAGTAACCACATACCCTTAATCCCAGCATCAAACACTCTAGATCCAACCGCCTCTGAAAAACTCCTCACCAATGACTGTATGAGGTTCTGGGGAGACATCCAGACACAAGCCATAACAGGTGAATTCCTGAAAACATACACTCCCACAGAGACCAAGACCAGGGGTGGCAAGAGCATCAGGGAAAGAGCAGGCATCCTGGAGACATTCAGTCCTTTCTGTCACCAAGTGTGCACTGTGAGAGCATGAGTCAAGGTCCCTGAGCTCTGCCTTCAGGGCACACTTCCCCTGACTGAAGGTGTTTATCAACATCCTACACAATAAAATTGTTAAAGTAATCTAGTCTTTTGGGGAGGGTATATATAAGAAGACACTGCAAAATAAGTATAGATTTTTAAACCATAAACAGATTTGTCTTTTCATCTATTTTTATCTCTAAAATTGAAAGTAGAAATAAGAATTCACAAAGTAAAACACTGACTTAAGAGAAAGAAATTACCATCCATTTGCTTTGATTCTGTAATTAAAGGCTAAACACCAAAATTTTACAGGTGTTCCAACTGTTGAACTTATGAACACTTTTTTGCCTTTTAAAATTTTCTGCACTTTACAATTTTTACACAACCACCAACAAATCCTTTAGCTTCTATCTTATCAATTATCATGATGCTCTTTTCACTGTCCCTCTTCTTAGTGGGATGCTTCTTCCCACTCAAGTTTCCAGAAGAAAATGAAAAAGTAAAATACACTCAGACAGCTAGTTTATTGTTATATATGAGGAAAAATATAGATCTGAGTCCTCATATCTGATCCACATTATCAAATAAGGATGAGATTAGATATTTCCAGTGGCAGTCATTCTTACTAGTGAATAAGGCAAATAATACAGTTTGAAATGCTTTTCAAAAAAATATAGCTTGAAAAAATATCTAACTTGAAACAAAATGGATTTTATTTAATTCATTAGCTTTCTTTTTTTTTTTTTCAGAAAAAAAGATATGACACAGAGCTTTCATTACAAAATCATATGCAATTTGAATGATTTAATTATAGAGACCAGAAATCACAGGGGTAGAGAAGATAGTATGTTTCTACTTAACACAACTAAATTCATCAGAACATTACATTTTCTAACTACTCCAATTAATCAGTCTCTGAGTAAAAGGAGTTAGCAACGGAAATGGAAGCCTTTCAAAGACCATTCTGAAATAGTGTGTGAAAAATAAAAATGCTTTCATGTTTTATAATACGCCAAACTTATTTTCATTACTGGAGATCTCATAAGAGGATCACTAGAGCTTTACGTTATTTCCATTTTTAAAGTGTCACTTAAAACTTCTGATCTGATGTAAATTTACAACTGTGAAGCCTCTTGGTATATGAAGATTCTAATTCACCGTTAGGAAAGGTAAATACTTGCTTTTCTAGAAGCTGTATTTCACCAACTATAAGTGACAGGTGGGGTTAAGTTTTTCAAGATGTCTACCACATACTAGGCATATAGAAGAGGCCTTGTAATTCTAGGAAACAAGTGTAGTATTTATTTTAATATGCAATGGCATTGGTTAAGTGGCTATAAAATTTACCAAATATAACCCAGGTGTTTAATTATAAAGTTCATGTATCAATTCAGGTCTATAGTCATTTCAAATTTGGGGGGAATAGCTCCTTTATCTTCTTGATTTGGGTATTTACATTGTGGTTTTAGTCAAGTCTCTGGGGTAATCACTACCTTGCAAAACACAGATTCAAAGGAAAACTAAACAAATACATGATGGAACACAAATTATTTTTATCTTCTCTTCCAATAATACAATTGAGCAGTAACTGTCAATTTCGTTCAATCCAAAGAAACCACCTAGTATTCCTAAAACAGGCTGAGTCATTTAAAAACTTTAAATTCTGTGACCTGTCTATATAAGGCACATGGCTTACTAATTTGAAAGGAAATGCTTATTTATTGAATGTGATACCTTTCAGATTACAGAATATAGATTCTGAAAATAAATGAAGTGAAAGACAGTTCCCCCTTTTTAATACAGTGAAAGAGTTCACACTTCTCAGTGACTAGTGGTTTTCTACCGTAAGGTACTATGTCTATTCTAACTTCAGCCTTTTTGAAGTCAATGGCAGAGAAGACACCTTTCTCCCCACACTACATGCCAGCGCTGCCAATCCAGAGCCACAATGGCCAAGCAATGTGCCTGGGCACACTGCTCACAGCAGTCACTCGAGCCAAGGGAAGGAGGATCGAGAAGCACCGTCTCGAGCATGACCTAATGGAGGCTTCGATTCCCAACCCTGTGGCCATCTTGGAGACAGGGAAGTTGTGTTAAATTGCAAAGAAAACTCCACTGGAGTCAGCATGTTTGCATTAATATCTCTCCTATCTTTTATTTACCTTTGTCACTTTGGACACACAAACTGTCTGCGCTTCATTCTCTTAACCCACTGTGCTCTAGATAAGGGCCTAATTCACAGTATAGTATATAATAATACTCAATGAATTTCAGCTGAACTTAAACTAAGGCACAAGCACAGTCTCAGCACCCCTCCCAAGCCATGGAGGAAGAATGAACACAAGAAATTCCACCCTCTGCAAAGAGCAAGCTGCGTAAAGCAGCAGGCTGTGGGGGAGGCTCCAGGCAGCCGGTGGAAACTGGCCCAAGGTGAAAGCAAGGGCACGTGGCAGCAAGAAGAGGCGCATGCTGATGAGATTCTCTGGGGCAGAGCAGACAATCCAGGAGTCTAGGCAGATGGCCCAGTTTTGCTTGATGACTACAAGAGACTGTAAACCTCACTGACTTCATTACTAAATGAGTCATAAGGGTGGGTAACCTGAGAAAATATGTGAAGGAGCGAAAATATGTTAAGTAATTAGTGGACACTGCGGAACTTTAATTAAAACATTCCAGGCTTTGAGTGCCTTGTTAACTTTGGTATCTATAGTGACTGGCAGGTCCTCCACGAAACATCCACAGCTTTATTGTCCTCCAAGACTGAGATGACTCTGACTGATTTCCACTGCTATAAAGCTCCAGAGGAAGGAAAATAGCACAGGAGCTAAACTTGCTCCTGCATAACAAATCACTACAGAAAACTCATAAAAAAAAAAAATTCAGTTTTAAGGCCAGTCCTGTACTCTGCATTTTCCACAGAGCTGCATTACCACTCTGCAGTGAGAGTCCATTGAGATCACCCCCAAGTTGCTCAGGACCTCTGGAAAGAATGTCTGTGGGCCTGGTCTTCCTGGTCCAGCCCTACATCACAGATGTACACCACAGCATTCTTGTCAAAACGAAGTGGCATGCATCATGATGGGTGTTGCTCAGGGGCACTTGCCTGAATCCACCTCAATCCGGCTGAGGAATGACTGAGGAAGGAAACAGACTGCCAAGTAACATTCTGACCTTAATATATTCATTTACTATTTATAACAACACTATGAGGAAGATGCAGGGTTTTTAATGAATCTCTGATTCAACACCTTTCCCTTGTTATTTTTGACGATATTAAAAGGAACAAAGGAACACAGCTTCATGGATAAAATAGTAACTGTATTAATGCTAAGACATGAAGAGGTCATTCCATTGCACAGTCACCTTCAGTTCTCACACTTTCTTCATTCCTGTCATTTTTTCTTCTTCGTCTCACTTGTTCTCATATGATTCACTCTACAGTCTGCTTTTCTTTATTTACTAAAAGGACCCCTTGAGTGAGTCATCATGTCTTTTTTGAGTTTGTAACATCACAGTAACTAGCACAATGTCTTCTATGTAAAGTCAATAAATATTAGATGAGTCTATAAAATTTATGTTCAGTGTACACAATCTTAGAACACTAGGGAAGATGAAAAAAAATTCCATATAAAATGCTTAAAATAAAACCCAGGCTTTGTATTAGTCACAGTCCCATCACTAATACAAAATATTCAATATCTGCAACTCAGAAGGACACGTTTATTCTGGGTAACAGTTTCAATGGGTTCAGTCCATGGTCAGCTAGCTCCAAGCAGACATGGCAGAACAGCAGAGCAGAGGAACAGTGCTCAGAGCATGACAGCCAGGAGGCAGAGAGAAGGCGGCCAGTGACGAAAAGACACCCTTCCCAGTCACACCTCCAGTGACCCACCCCTTCTGCCAAGGATCCATTTACAAACATCAAACTTCGGGGGATATTTAAGATTTAAACCCTAATAAGCTTGAAAAGGCAACCTATTTATACATTTATCAAAAAAATGGATACCTACCGTATTTAAGACATTGCCTTAAGTTCAAAAATTAAAATACTAGAACCTTTTTTCTGTACTGAAAGTTCTTACAATCTTACAGGTAGGCAATAAAGTAACACAAAATGAGATTTCAGGTAATAATAAGTGCAAAGAAGAAAATAATGTGGGATAATATGCCTGGGTGGGATGAATGAAGTATGTTCATTTTTATGCTTATGTAGGTATTTCCTTAACATACAAAGGAAGAGACGTAATTATGACTGATAAAAGTATGAAAGGTTCAGGCTTCTCCAAAACAACCAGTTAAATCTCCGAGGGTGTCAGAGCTGCCCTGGTCCCTGGCTTCTCAATTGTCCCAGTGATTCCCATCTCCTGGGACTGGTTCTGCAGTATGTGCTCCTCCCACATAATACCAGGCTTGGTCTGTGTGGATAACAGCATACTGCATAAGCGAGGGTTACAACGGTCCTTGGCTTCCATACTGGACTCCTCCAGTCTTGGATTCCTTACTCTGAAGGAAGAAAGGGTATGCAGGCAATCTAATGGCGATGACCATCCAACAGTGAGGAAGAACCAAGTCAATAGCTTGGAAGTGGATTTTCTTGGAAGACTGTAGCCCTGTCAACAGCATGACTATAACCTTACGAAAAATCTTGAGTTGAATCAGAACCATCCAGCTAAGCAGCTTTTGAATTCATGACTTTCAGAAAACTGCAGGAAATAATAAATATTTGTAGTTTTTTTGCTTAAAGGTGTTGTATTATGAGGTAAAATGTTATGCAGCAATAGATGATACTGCTACTTTTTCAGGAAAAGAAAAGCCTTTATAAGTAACTCAAATCTGAGCAAAGGCCTGAACTAAGAATAACCAGTGATTCACAGAGCTCAGGGAAGAACACTCCAGATGGTGAGACAAGTAGGCAGGAAGATACTGAGAAAGGTGTGAGCTTGGGGTGTCCCTGACACGGTAAAAAGGCCCACACGGCTCAGGATATTGAAATACAGCAAAGAAGCAAGGGAAGAGCTAAACTGTCCTTGAAGGAGTGACACTAAGTAACATAACCTACTTCATACTTTGCAAACAATAATGTTTGTAAACTACTGAGATACTGTGCAGGAACAGGTAACTGTAGAAGAATACCAGATAGAAATTACTGTATTAATCCACTCAAGAGATAAATCGATGAGAGCTGTGATCCCTAGTAGCTCAGATTAGGATTTACAAATAAAAACAGGGCTTAGTGAAATCCAAGATATGTCCGTATTTTACAAGTAAACACAACTATATGGAAAACATCCATGTAGCCTGCATCAGGCCCAGAGTTTCTGAGTGACTCAGCATCAAAACAGACTTGGGACAGTAGGTGTGATCCAGTGAGACATGGTTCAAAACTCAAAAAATCATTTGTTGATAAAGCGGGCTAGAAAGAAAGACCTATGCCCTTAAAAAGAATTAAGCAATCAGTATAACTTTGTTTAAGCAAATAATGTTTAGTAAAAAACTAGTAAATTAAAAGAAAATAGAGAAAGGAGAAAATAAAGCTAGATTTTCATTCCATATCAACGTATGTGTGAAGACAGTTAATGCTAAGAAGTAGTTCTCTAAGTTACAGAATGAATATACTGGGAACTGGAGATCTACTTACAGGTTTCATAAAGCATTTAGGTAATTTATTAGAGCTTAACAAGAATCTATATCCCAGTTAAATTTTTCCAAACAAGCACTAGTCACAAAAAGTGCATAAATGATCATGTCAAAAAACCTGCCTCCTCTTATTCCTTTTTCTACTATATGCACAAAAAGCATATCAAGATGACTTAGAAGAAATATCTACTTAAAAATCAAGTCTACATTTGCCTACCTAGAGGCCTATTTTCAGCTTCTGACACTCTTAAACCAAAACGTGAAAATTCAAGATTTAAAAAGTGAAAGTATAACCAAATTGCTATTAGGATTGTCTTATTAAAGAAGACCAGTATAATAATGGACTAATTACATAAACACACATCATACACATGGATACACACAACAATCAGAGGTCTCACATTAAATGGAAAAAATGAACAGGCAACTTTAAAAGTAACAATATTTTCAAGAAACTGCTTAAAAATCGTGTAACTTCCTAAAACAAATGATAAAGTATTTCCCTCAATGAATTTCCCAAAATCTTTTTCCAAGGCAGTATAAACACATAGTTGTCATAATAGGTACTAAAATCATCAAGGAAATAATGATGGTATAAATTTACTTTTTTTTTTTACAAGAATCTAAGTGAACATGCAACATATTCATATAAGGAAGATATTACATATATTCACCAAAAGTTACCATAAAATCTAACATGTTCAAGTATATATACAGGTCCACACTTTAACTTACATAAAATAGTACGTAAAAATTAATCCTATGCCTTATCATATCTTTTTTTGCTACTAAATCAGCACGCTAAGTATTGAAATACACTAGTAAAGATGCCCTAATTGTTTTATGTCACTGAACAAATAGTCATAAACACCCAAAGTCTTTGACAGACCCATTCCCCTATATTCTTCTTGATGGCAGCAACTAAATAATCAAATTTACATCTCCCAAAAGATCTGTGGGCAGTGGGTGTATCAGTAAATGTTGGTTGAATAAAATAAAATATTTATGTATTGCCCTTTGTATAAATTCATATTCTCTGTGTAGATATACACATATGTGACTAAAACTAAGTCACACTTGGTATGACTATGTTTAAAAATCTGTATCAAGTCACTGTAACATGATTCTGCCAATAAAGAAGCTTTACACTTTAATTTTGTACTATACACTATTTTGAAATTGACTGGTAAACAAATGGGGCCATCATTCCAAATTTCTCACCCCACACAGCTGGAATTATGCCTGTAGCCGACCGTGGTCTGCAGTGCTAACTGCAGCTGGAAGAGTATCTTCACCATCCTGTTAACACTGACTTGTCTGGCCAATGAAATGTGACCAGAAGTGACAACATACTTCTTTAAAGTAGTAACTCTCCTTTGTTCCTGTCACCTACTACAAGACGATCATCTCTAAGGGCAGGCGTTTCAACGCAAGTCACAAATCAGAGGCAGGTGGAGCCAACCTGTAACTAACTCCACATTTATAATTCGCTACTGTTGGAAGAAATATGGATGAATTAAGTAGGAGTCTTGAAGATCTTTCCTTTTCATCCCCCATAGCAAATTAGAACACCGTTTGTTTATAAAGCTGACTGGAACAGATTTTTGTTTGCATAAATATTTCATGTTAATTTTTTGTAATTTTTATGATGCAAATTTTAGATTAACGTAAATTCAATCACCACAAGCTATAAAAGTAAAGTTAGTAAGATTGTAGAGGGTCAATTCTCAGAATATCATTGTACCTCATCACTTTTATATATAATAAAGCAAAACCATAGTATGAAATTTTGATGTGAAGTAAATTGCTCAACATGAGTAACCACAAGTATTACCATTTTTACCACTGTTCACTTAGGACACCTCAGAATTTAAAAATCACAAAATTTCACTTAGTAGCAATTGGCTAGCTCAACCACTCAAAACATTTCTATTAACTTTGCAAAATTCTTCTCAAATGCTCAATAATACTTACTTCTTTCTGCTGGCAGCAACATTTCCAAACTGGGGTTTGTAAACTTGTTTGAGAAAACTAATTTAGTAAAAGGCAAATTCTGGGCCTTTTGAAATTGTTTTTAAAAATAAATAATTTTCAATGACTCTCTTTCTGTATGCAAGGGGAAAATGATGTGCCAAGCAAGCATGAAGGATGACTAACAGAGAGCAGATAGACCGGCTCACATCCAGGCTGTCTCGTGGACAATTTACCCCTTGTATGATAATGCTGTATACGTCCAGTTTTTGAGCATTTAAAATCTAGTTGCTTTTATTTTGATCCTATTTTAAAACTTGTACTAATAGTAGAGCAGTGCTTATAAACAGAACACATGAAGATATTATATAGCACTAGTAGACAAGCAATAATAAGAACAGTAATTTGGTAAACAGATTCAAAATAGACCTTAGTCTGCACTTTCTTACTCTAAATAATCATCAAGCACATCAAGAAGTGCTAATCCTTTAAAAAAAAAGAAAAAGAAAAGTCAAAAGAACAAGAACATTTAGAGTGGCACCAACAAATATTATCTACACGTTTAATGTTCCCTAAATGTCTATCAACATTACAATGGGTAATTGTGACAGATTTCCACAATGGCACATCCACAGAAATGAACCATCTACAGTCACCTATAACACTCCAAATGAATCTCACAAACAATGTTAGGCAATACAACCCAGGCACCTGAGTATACGGTACTATAAACAGTTTGACTTCATTTATATAAAGTACATAAGCAGGTAGAACTAATTCTTGGTGATTATTCTTAGGGAGAAGAAGACAGGGATTAAAATAGGAGCAAGGAATAAGCTAGAATTCTGGTACTGTAGGCGTTTTAATCTGCTCATTATACAGATCTATCTGTGAAACCTCATTAAGCAGTTTGCCTACTATTTGTTCACTGTTAAGTATGTAACTGACAATTCAAGTTTCAATATAAATGTCAAAAACTTTAAGTAGATGTTATATTTGATGGGGTTACTTGCATATTAATATTTTATTTGCAGAATGTTTTTATCATTAAAATTAGTAACAGTGAAAAAACTCAATACATTAAGTCTAAAAGTATCTGTCCAATTTTAAAGCTATAATATATAATTAAATTTGATGCATTTTAATATATGTTCCAAAATCAAATGTGTTATTTTGAATGTTAAAAATTATTTTCTTATATAGTGAATTTAGATAAAGTTAAAGTCACTTAAACTGATAAAAAGGTAGAAAAGTTTTTATATATCATGAATGTTAATTTTTAAGTTACTCTTTAAAATTAACTTTTATTAAACTATTGTTGATAATACACAATGCTAAATTTTCTTTCACATAAAAATCACATTTTTATTGTGTACAACATAAAAAATTAGAAAAACATTCTTATAGGAGTTTTCAAGACTATATGTCATGATGAAAAGGTTTTAAGAATGAGAGAAAAAGCTGGGCATATTTTAGTGATGGAGAAAACATGGCATGGTGAAATCTGCAGACAAATCCCTAACTTTCTGGCCATAGGCCATGTGACCTCTGGCAGGTCTGCATGTCAACAAATATTCTCTGAAACATTTGTACTTTGTAAATTTCTAGTGACCACACTTAAAAAACATACAAAGTACACTATAATATGCCAGTAATATCCTACATAATACAGTTAGATTGAAATGTAGCTCTATAAAAACAAATTAAGTTTGAAATAAAAATATTTCACACCACTGTAATTATAAGTTTTAAATATAAATTAACTAAACCTAAATTAAAAAAAAAATCTAAGTGGCCACCGTTCTAGAGAGCACAGTTGTCCAGGCTTCCCTTGTCTCTGAGGCTCACTTTCTTTACTGTTTAACTAAGGAAAGCATTTGAGGTGCAGACTTTCAAATGCAGGTGCTTGCAGAGCCCAAGACAGTAATACAAATGCAACTGCAATAGGAGCTCTGGCCAGCTGAAGCCCACCTGCCTCATTCCCAATGGGCAGTCAGTCATTCACACAGGGATGCAAATCTACTGTTATGAGATCTTATAATGTGTCCAATAAAGCTAGAAAACCAGATATTTATGCAAAAATGAAAACTCTTTCTTTTTCCATGTAGACACTACCATGTCATTTTTCAAAGCTCTGCATGGGTCAAAGGAAAACATACTCACATGCTGGTATTTGCAATCTGGGTTCTAACAACTATTTTCTGCTGATTTATGTAGAGGAGAGACATGACTTCCACATCTGGAAGCTAAAAATCACAGCTGGATAATCAGTTGGGGACTGAGCTTCAAATATCCCTTAAGGTCATGGTGAAGCTAAAGATGCTGGGCAACTTGCAGTGACTATTAGCAAGATCCCAGCAGAAGTATAAGCCCTGTCTACACGCCAAGATACAAAGAAGTCTGAAACGAACCACACTAAAGGAGGGGTAGCCTGAGCCTCTAATTTGGAATCAGGAAGAATGTGCTGAGACAGAAGAAAAGGGTGGTGAACTCGAATTCCCTAAAATGATTATCACCCTTATTACCCTGGAGCCCAGAGGAGCCTGCCTGGTTCCTCCAGAGCAAACAAGATGCAAGAAGCAAGGTAAACTTGATGAGTAGAAAGTTGCAGAGTACAAAACTGACATGAGCAGCCTGAGTAGCTACTCACACCTTCCATGAACATAGTGGGCAGAGATGGAAAGGGGTGGGAGAGCTGAGGTGACAGACTCCTGGGAGTCCAGTTCTTAAAGTACAGGTGAGCCACCATCTGGGGACACTCTTAAAACTCTGGCAGGATCCAAAAAGAGTAGTATACCCTCAGAGCAGGCAAAGTTAAAAACTCTATTTTGTAAATATTGTTAAGACTCCATTTTTAGTCCCACAGTGAGAAAGCCTAAAAACTGAGAAGTGCATTAGTAAGAACCCTGAGTTAAGATCCAAGCAAGTTGACCATTAATCACAAGTCTCACTACTTTGCTATATGACTTGTTTCCTAAAATTTAAAACAGTAGCAACACAGTGCACATATAAAATAACATCAGGTTGTTCTGACACCAAATGATACAAGTATATCAATATAAAAGTATTTTTCATGTAATCTTGAGTCTTTTAAATTATTAAGCAACTGCAAGCTGATTTTAGGAATACAATTTATTGGAATCCATGTAAGTCTCTCATCAGGATTCTTCTTTAATTGGATGCAGTGAATGGTGTTTAGCTGGTAAGGGCTTTAAAGGAATAGCAACAAGCAAGCACTGACTACCCACATTACAAGTTCAGGCACTTGCAGGCTTGTCTAGAGTAGTCACAGTATGGGACCTGCGGGGGTCAAATTCTCACATAAACTTAAAAGACCTCAGAAAGAGGAATTTACCCCCAAAGCAACGGTTCTTAACCTTTTTCAAGTTACTAATACTTTGAGGATCTGATTGAAGCTCTGACTTCTGACTTGGGAAAAGGCACATATTAAGAAATGACTTATTTTCAGGAGGTTCGTGGATCCCTATGGATCCCAAGATGAAAATACTACCTTTGCAAAAGAGAGCTTCACAGAGAAGACACCTGACATGGTCCTAAGCAAGGAGCTATAACTAAGTAGAAGGCAGTTTAGAGAATAGGCAGAGGCAATGGTTAAAATAAAGCAGGCTTTTACAGTATTAATACTGTGGAAACAGGTCAAGATTTTTTGGAATCTATATAAAGGGTCTTGCATGTGTTCATAAATATCATCATTTTTGCTAACTAGTAGCAAGACAGTCTCAGTGGCAGATAGCATCCTCCAGATCAGTGCATGTAGATCTTAAAAAGATTCAGCAAGTGAGCAAAAGAAAATTCTATGAAAACCACAGGTAAGTCTTTCTAAGACCACACTGCATTGATCAACACGTTACAGCTACGTGGGAAATACTCCCTATCTTTGGATTTGGAGAAGACAATAGAAAAGCATTCAAGTCATAGGAGATATACGGTATGCATGCGAATGCCACCAGAAGTAGAAGACCTCTACAACCTCAAGTGATTGAGTATTATGGTAGAAAACTGGTTCCCACACACACGGCAATAAAAGGGAAAGGGGAGCAGAGACTGCGTCTTACAGAGATTTAACAGCAGCTTTTTGCTGACAAGAGCAGAACTCTTTGAATCTTGAACACTGTATGGCCCCCCCCCAAAAAAATTTTGACAAAATATTCTGCTCACTCTTCAATCCAATTTCCTATAGAAATATACTCTGGACAGAAGACATCAGGCATCACACTGATAAAAACTGGTATTACTATCGATTTTAGTCAACAGAAATAATTTACTTCATATATTTCTTGACTTTCGAAGCAGAGGCGAATAAACAAAATGCAATTATAGTCATACAATTAATACTCTTCTTTTTTTTTACATTAAGATATCTTTTGAGGACCATTAAACCATAAAATATCGATCTTCAATAAAAAAAAACTAGGTCTTTACCAAGTACTACAGTCCATAAAGTCAGAAACAGATGAAAATAACACACAAACACACGGCACTACCTTCCTATCTACTTGTCATGAAATATCGTTACTTGAACTAGTGGAGAATTTTCACGTATTACCAATGGGTTTTGAAACTCCCCCAGGGACACGTTCCTTCCACTTATTACTTCCCTTTCCACTAGCCCATTAACACCTTTTACCCTTTAGGGAATCACACAGAATTTTAATTTTTCCAGGTCTGATGATGTAATGCCAAATAATTTTCCTCCAAAGTGCCATGATTGTGTGTCACTGCTTAGTCACATAGTTCCAAACAATAGTAAACCACATTTTAATTAGCAGTAAAACATTTTTACAAAACTCGTGCTAAGTCAGATAATCCAAGAAAGTAAGTAAGAACACAGCCCTGGTACATAGCAAGTGCTCAGTGAGCATTATAACAGGATGACTTTCAAAATGATGATGTTACCCACAACATTAATGGGCATTATTCAAATGTGCACAATTGCAAACCCTTATCTGATGGTAGGCTACTACTAAGATGGTCCTCAATGGTCTCTACCTTCTGCTACTCACATCCTCACAAACTGTTTCCTTGAGAGTGGGCTGAACTTAAGTGATTGGAGTCTAGTGAACAGCACAGGACAGAAGTGATATGAAATCATTTTCAAGTTTAGGTTACTAAAATTTCACTTTTATTTGAATGCTAGTACTCTCCCTCTCTTTCTTGGGCCTCTTACCCAAAGGGCCAGCCATTATGTTGCTAGAATACCAGCCTAGATGAGTGAGTCTGGAAATAGCACCTGAGTTAATTCTGAAGCACATCTGTCAATTCCAGAAAAGTTCTGAGATAACTTCAACTCTTTACGGCAACACATTGAGATGCTCAGTCATCTAAGCCTGGATTCCCTGCCCATGAAAGCTATCTGATAATGCATGTAGTTCTAAGCCAATGCAGTTTTCAGATAATTCGGCATGCAGAAAGATAACTAAAACAAATATTGGAAAGGAGAGTGCTACCAAAAAAACTCTAAAAGTATGCATGGCTTTAGAATTGTGTAGTAGACCTTAAGAGGCGTGTCAGCAAAAGTGTAAGGAGTCTAAACACACTACTCACAGAAATTTAAGAAGAAACTGACAGAAGAACTTAAAAGTGAGAAAAAATATTACTGGAAATGAGAAATTATGTAGTACCACAAAGCCTGGTATACCACACTTATATGTAGCTTTGTGGCCTTCAGTCACGTGTAGCTCTACAGGAAGTAAAAATTGTCAAATGAACTGGATGATCCAGTTAAGATATCCCAGAAAAATGCTAAAGCCATCCACCTTGTTTCGTCTACTTTACAGTAATCACAGGAAAGAGATAAATTGAAAGAAAGGCTGAACAAAAAGCCAGGATGAAGTTTTGAAAATATCTACCCTGTGTACACATACAAAAAAGTAAAAATTAAGAAAGTTACTACCAAAAAAAGAAGATCTAAAGACAAAATATGAGGATGTGACTGTAAAGCAGTTTTGCTAAAACCTTGGAAATACTAACAGAGGCATCTGAGAGTACTACTCAATCACAGCACCTGACTCCTTACACCACGCCTTTCATAGGAGCTGAGGAAACTGAAGGGCATTGATTCTCATCCATTTCACCAATGCCCAAAGCACAGAAGAAATTCCCTCTGAGAGACACGTGGATGTGGCTTTTTTCAATAAAAAATTCTGAGAAGTTTCCAAAGGAGATCCACAACATTTCTGATAGGATTCTGTCAGCAGAAAACCGTCAATTTGGACTGAAAGGTATAGAAGAGTACTAAACATAAAGAGACTGTGGCTCTCCAAAGTTCTATCTGTAGGAAGTAGGCTTGGAAAACTACTGAGCTGCAAATACTGTATACTCTACCTTTAATTAAAGAGGAAAGATGACTCAGACTGTGGAACCAATAGGACAAAGGGTAGAATCAAAAGTTGCAGATAATTACTCCCAACTAGAGACCTAATCCAGGACCCTTTGGCAGTTAAGATTTCAGAATTCAGTGACTTCCCAGGTACTTCATGTTTATCTTTTTTGAACAGGAATATCTAAGTATCTTATGCCTACTCTACTACTGCATTTTGCCTCTGTCTATGTCAGATAAGTTAAGTTTTTAATTTCATAGGTCTACAGAGGAAGAAGAACTGAACTTGAAGAGTTATACTTACGGAATTGCACTCAAAGAACCTCACCCACACACCCCTGTATCAAATCTGGACAACTTCTAGATTTTGAACTGATACATACATAGAAGATTTATTTTTCACCTTCTAATAATAGTGCTTCATGTCAATACTATTTAACTTGTTTTAGGGTGTCCTGACCTCTTTATAGAATATAGGTTCTTTTAAAAGTTCTCTGTAAGTGCTCATTAAATGTTGAACTATTGATGCAGTATAGCACAATTATAGATGTGTAACATTAAATCTCATTCATGTAACAGTTGATAATTCTATTCAAACTAAATTAAGTAATCAAATAGTTACTGAATGCCCTATTTTAATCTATTTATAATACTTCTAGCATTATAGCTATTGTTAAAACAGCACATCAACAATGTCAAAAATCTCTTAAATAGCTTTGCAATTTTTTCTTGTTTGTACAAAAATTCAATTAAAGGAAGTATCTTAATGAAATGTGAATGAAAAATGGGATGTTTGCTTCCCCTACAATGAATATAATTTTTATATTCTCAAATCAAAGTAAATGGTATCATTTAAATGTTCTATAAAGCCTGTCTTTCAGACTGTCAGCACATCCTTTACTTTTCAATTCACTCTCACACTGTGACATTTTATGTATGAAAAAGAGTTAAAGCAGTATTTTTAAATGTCAGACTGTTATAGACAGCAGTTTATTTCATTCTCATGTCCCTTAAGGCTACGAACCTATTTGGTGAGGCTTATTAGTTAAGGGCAAAGACTAACAGACATGTCTTCAGTAGACGCACATATATGCCAATAAAAACAAAAATCACAAAAGTGCCATTCAGAACATACACAGCATTGTTTAAAATCAGCAACGCCTTTTTCTGTTCAAACTGAGTACAAGGTGCTATTCTACAGTGGGGCGGGGGGGCAGACAACGCAGCACAGTGCAGGTATGCCATCTTTATTGGAAGTCAGGGTATGTGAGCTCCAGGATTAGCTTGAGAGACAATGACTACTGATTTACACATCTCAAAATTCCATTTATTAACTATAAAATTCACTGTCTCTGTCAGATTTAAACTTCAGACATAGTCGTACCCCATGCACAAGTTTTTACTGTATCTATGCAAATCTACAAAGTATGTACTAAGAGTTACAAATATTTATTTGCCCTTACGCTAGGTTTCTGAAAAAGAAAACTTTATACCACTACCTTATAAATTAAAATTTTTGTTTACATGCATTAGTGGATAATTTAAAAGTTACACACCAGAAAACAATCTTAATCATCATTAAGTTCTAGTTCTCAGGCTGTCGGATGCCTGATCTTTGCTCTCTTAGAAAACAAATGGGCACTGAATTGAGAGAAATTCTAGCATCAAACTTAAGAGTTTCTTGCAAGAAGAAACTGCAAAGCAGTTGTAAGTTTTTCATTATGCAATTTGATGTTATTTCAGGCAGTATCTGCATCCACTTACTGTCAAGTCCAGTACCAACCAAAATCATCAATCAAAACAGCAGCAAAGGTTCCATATCCAGGAAATGCGGCCTCAGATAACCACACCTGTTATTTCTGATTCTAAATTTTACCTTGATTCCTCACACAAGCCACCTAACCTATTTTCTCAAAATCAATACTGTCATGAGACACTAAAATAATTTTGAGGGCAGCAGAGTACCATGGAAAAAGCACAGGAGGGATAGCATTTGGGGGCATCCTGAGCTCAGATGCTAGGCCAGATCTTAACCCTAGAAAGCTAATTAACCTCTCTAGGCCTCAGACTGCTCACCCTCATTAAAGTGCAGACATCACTGAGAAAGAACAGAATGTGTGTAACATGCTTAGCACAGTACAAAAACATGGTAGGCATTTGATAAATGTTATATATTAAAATAATCTTTTCAAACAAATCTTCAAAATTCTATCAAAATAAATTTACTTCAAGTATCAGTGGCTGAAAAAGAAAATGTAGGTTAACACTTTGCTTTTACAATAAGTTATATATACATATAATAATTTTTACTTCTAAATAAACCTACAAAATCCTCAAACCACCCACTGGCAAAAGTAGCAAACATTTTGTCCTCAATGAAAAAACCACAAAATGAAAAAGGGCAACTCTTAGTTGCTATTATGTAAAGGGTTTTTTTTTCTTCCTCCCAAAAAGTGTCAAAATGGTAGAAAAGAGAGTGAAAGTATCTTCAATTAAATAAAAAGTTTTGTGGGCTCTGCAAACAGCCATATTTAGAACACAACTATGAACACTATTACCTACTACATGCAGTAAAGGGTGGGCAAAATACGAAGAAGCCCAACACTAACCCAGCAACAGCAGTTCTTATCACCTGAGAAACAGTAGTAAGGATATGCTCCAGGACACATGCTAGTCACTTTAGATTCATCATTTGTAATCCACACAAGTGTACAAGACAGGCATCTTTGGCTTCAATTCAAATCAACAAAATCAGACAGTTTACCAGCCCACTGAAGGTCACTTACTGGTAAACACCAGAGTTGTATTCGAGCCACATCTGATGCCCACATGCACTCTCCACTGTCCCTTACAACTTTCTCTCAAGAATGCGAAGATAAAAAGAAAATCTGCTCAATGGTTCGAAAAGTATTGGCTGATAATTTTCTCCCTGTTCTCTGGTTTCTCTCCAGTACTTTTGCTTTTTGGTCTACACCATCTTCAGGCTTCATTTACCTAACTCAGATTCACTTATTCCTTCAAGCACTGAAATCTAGTCTTGCTCCACAGCCTTATAAAAGCGGGCCTTGCAAAGACAGAAAATAATTTAAAAAGTGAAGATAAGGTTTCCAATCTATCTAGAACTCGATTCTTAGTCCTGAGGAATTCTTTTACAGGAGCCACCAAAATCTATTCTCATTACAGAGCAAACATTCCCCTGAATTACAGGAATGACTAAGGCAGGCAGGATGCTTGGTAGGGTTGTAGATTCTCATGTAAATCATACACATTTAACAGAAGGCTGTTGAGTCGGAAAGCACCTAGAAGCTTTAATCTTTTAATCAAGGAATGAATTTACATTTTAAAAAGGCTTAATTTAAAGAACAATTTTTAAGCAACAAAAGATTGGTAAGTATCTCCTTTTAACTGTAAGATACTTCAGTAAAGATGTCTATTTAATGGGCAATGTCTAAATGCTGTTGACAAGTCGTAACTTTGCAGTTGAAAATGACACCTACCACACACCCACTTTTGAGGCCTAAATCACAGAGGTCTGTGGACCACTTTGTTGCACATGAGTTTTCCCAAGAGTCTAAATGCAAGCTTCACTGTTCAAGCACCGTACACTAGCTAATACTAATGTCCTTCTGCAACATATTGTATGCACTATTACCCCTATTATTACATATGAAGTAAGTCACAAAGAAGTTAACTAATCTACCCAAGATGACACAGCCAGTAAAAAAGGATAATGGAAATTTAACCAAAGGACTCTGACTTTTCGTCTTTACCTTCCATAAATAAGCACATTAAGAGATAGAGAGAAATTATAATACAGGTATAGAACTACTGACCTCCTGCTACAGGCCAGGCACCAAGCACTACAGATGAAAGAATAAAAAAGAAGAAACCTGGTTCTGAACTTTTCTTTTTCAACAGGACATGTGGAAAATAAGAAAGTAATCAATAATGTCTTCATGCTTAGGTTAGTGGGTCAAAGGCTAAGGGTGTAGAGGAACAGGAAACAAAACACAACAACTAACATGTGACACTTAGAAGCACCAAACATTTTTATTATAAGTAAGTACAAAGTTATCTGAAATACCATCCATTTGCATATCTGCATTATGCAAACCATTCTCAATGGTTCCTGGTCATTACCTGGAACAGCAAAAGCATCACAATACATACTATAATACAGTGTTTTAAAAATGTAGGACTCTGCCTCTAAACTAACTGCCTGTTTTAAAAATATTCGTTCTCTCAGATCTTACTGCACATGGTTATTGTCTGAGAAGCTGCATCCCTCTCATTTGATATGATCCAGAGTTCATCTGCAACCATATTCTAATTCTACATTTACACTGTCAAGGAAGAGCTCTTCTCCAGAGTAAAGCACACTGGATTTACTACTTTTCTCAATGTTCGTTTAGATACAACAAAAAGGGAAGTGACTAACTATAAACAGAAATTCGGTCAGTTTCAAAACCATGAGACGAGAAAAAGAGATAAACTGTCTGACAGCAGAGAAGCGCTCTAATGGCAACAACTGCTCTGGTTTCATAAATAGCTCCTACCACGTGCCAAGTCTGTGTTAAGGGTTCTACGAACACTATTTTATCTGGTTCTCACAATGCACTTATCAGTCATTCTAATTTCCATTTTACAAATAAGAAAGAGGTCCAAATTCACCCCAAAAAATGCAGAAGTGAAATTTTAATCATAGTACAGAAACAAGTCTGCTTTTAACCACATTTGGGAAAAGGATGAAAATGTCTAGGGCTAAGCAAGTCAAGGAAATGTGTGAAGAGGCTGTTGTAAGATTATGGAGGTGTGGTTCTTAACCAAGGCTGCACACTGCAACTGGAATCACCTACAGAGTTTTAATGACTGCTAAAGCCTGGGCTTCCCCAGATCCCTGACAGGTGGTCTAATTGGTCTTGGAGCAGCTAAGCAATCCTTATGGGCAGTCCAGCCTAAGACATACTGCTCACAGACATAGAGAAGGGTACATGGACGGCTTGAGAATAGTAGACATATTTTTTAATGTTAAGTAAGTGCAGTGCAGGCCAAAATTTATTTCCTTTGTCACCAACATGTAACCTCTGTCTTACTCCTCAGACAGACAGACAGACAGATTTCTTCTAGTTGAGAGTGTGGTAGTCTTAACTTTTCCATGTCAACTCTCCATACCATTTCCTATTTATGAAACTATTCTACCATAAAATGTACTTGGGGTAAAAACAACCTACTTTCAAAGGACTCTCTTGAGTATAACCTATTCTTCAATAGAAGGTGACTTAAATATGCTGATTTAACATGTGTATAGTACTAACAGATTATAGAGCCAAACTGCTTCAACTTTTTTAAGAGTCATATTTTAAAAGAAGGCCACTAGTAATGCAAGCCAGGTCAAGAGAGCCCATCCTACTAAACAAACCTTAATATAGTATCTGATGCCCTAGAAACCCACCTATGCAGGCTATGCATAGCACTGCTGAGTAAAACATCATTTGTCACTGAAAAGAAAAGCAAAAGGTGCACATCATCAGGAAATGATCACTAAATGGCCTGCAGATGTGAAACTCAAAGTAAACTGTACAGAAGTTGACAGTGAATCCATTTTAAAGAGCAGCTTTAGCCTGCTTGTGAAATAATTCTTCCTACTCAACTGTACTGTGAATGTTGCAGCACAATTCAAAAGGAAATGGCAAAAGCGTAAATTAACAAATGAACTTAAAGCTCACCTATTCAAAGTAGGCAAGGACATTTCCATTTTAACAATCCTGTATTATTCTTCACCAGCACCCCCACTACCACCATCACAACAGTAAATTAAAGGAGTAAGAAAATGAAGACTGATTTTCAAAACAGGGTATTGCAAATAAAGTCCATGATTAAGAAATCAGGGCTCCATTAAACAAGCTTGAGCATCAATAAGTGAAACAATGGAGCTACTGGGCAAAATATTTTATTTGGTTGGGTTTTCAAGAAACAGAGACACAGACACGAAACCTAAGAAAGCAGACAAAAGTTTCTGGGGCTAACTCTCTCACCGTGATTCAGATTTTTTGCTACTGTATTTGAATAAACATGTACTGACTGTCACTCTGGTGTCAGGCCCTTGACAGCACTTGTGTAGTGCAGAGGATATAATGGTGAAAATGAAGTCCCTGCTTCTGTGAGTCTCCTAAAGTAAGAAACAAAGGCATACAACCTATACTCCCTACGCAGGTCACTTCCAGCCATAGTTTTGAAAATCCAATTCTCTTGCTGTACTACAAGATACTAAGTTTTCGCTTGGTCTAACTGCACTAAAATTCACCACAAAGCTGTTGATAACTAAGTTCTAAATAAGTTAGTAAATGGCAACTCTTTCAACACAACAACTCCAGGGTGCATTTCAACAACATGTTTATGGAATTTTTTTTAACGTAAGAGTGTATCACAACAGGTTTTCATTTTGAACCAAGCCCAGCCACATTAGTTTCATTGCCTATGGCTCAGGGAGCTAAAAATACTTTCCATTTTTCTAAGTTGGGAAGAACAAGTAAGACCAAGCAATCAGCTGTATATCATTTTCTCTCATCTTAAATTTTTTTCACTAAAAACACTCAGAATAATTAAGGCAAGGAAAAGGCATGTTTTATATTTGTATACACATACGCAGAGCCTAGAAATATAAAATAAGCTGTATCTGCATTATCAGCAAAATCTGTCAGCATTTCACTACTTACTGCTTTTGGGTGTGGGGAGAGCACCATAAGGGTTCAAAATAAACCACAAGTACAGGTGAGAGGTAAAAGCTTTCTCTTTCTGCCTCTGTGTGTGTGTGTGTGTGTGTGTGTGTGTTTTATGCGCGCGCGGGCGTGCGTTTATAAATACATACTACATTCACAATTAGACCAAATGTAACTTACCTTGCTGTCATGCATCATTTATGCTTCTGAAATTTACATTAAAGGAGATGCTAACACAGAAGGATACAAGCTTTGTCTTTCTATAGATTTTGATTCCAGTTTTGTTTGCTGTATCTGACAAGGCAAAAAAATGTGTTTCTTCTCTTTGACTTCACAAGACTATTGTGAAACACACATACACACGCACACTGCGTATTAGCTATTCAGCAAGACAAAGTTTTAAAAAAAAAAAAATACCTGCAGGGTAGTGAACAGTTTAACAGAGCAGACTTTTCCCACACACCCCAACATCTCTCAAGTCACCTATTAACCTAAAAAAAAAAACCTAACAGATCTAAATCCCCTGTGATAGGGCCATAAATTTGGATTAAGCATAGCTTAATTTTTCCTCGAAAAAAACTCCAGCAGTTTGAGAAGATGACTGACAAAGTCCCCTGGAAAGCAACTACCTAAAAACGTGGAACTGTGCCCTTTTGGGGCGGCTGGCAGAAGCATCTGGCAGGCTTTTCTGCTCAGGCTGGAGCGGGGCCTTAGTAAAGGACTGGGGTGCTCCCGCCCAACAGACTCGGGACGACAGACTGGGGCAACCGATTTCAAAGGTAATCGCTGGAAGGAAGCAGAAGGATGGGGATGTCAACTCCTCTGACCCTAGGGGCCCTGCAGTCCCTGCTCCGAGCTCTCGGAAATCCTTGAAGGTCAGAGGTGGCACCCGCAGTGACCATGAGTCACCAAAGCCACTCTCTTCCGGCGGAGACACGGGAAAGTTTGCCACTGGCCGCGTGTCCCGTTAACCGTACCTTGCAACTGGGCAGAAAGAGACTCCTGGTGCTGCTGGTACTTGAGCGCCACCGCCTCGGCTTTCCGCAGCTGCGTCTGTAGCTCATAGTACAGCATCGCGCCGTAAAGAAAGCCGAACACCACGGTCAGCAGGAGCAGCGTCTGGAAGATCCGCTTCTGTTTTCGGGAGCACATCCCGTTTCCCATAGTCCCGCCTGAACTCTGAGCCGCGGCCGTCGCCGCCGTGTCCACTCCTCGGCCCGAGGGTGCGTGCGCCTCAGCAGCGGTCACCGCGGGAGATGGCCGGACACAGCATGAGAAGGAGACGCGAGACACAAAAGCGGGGCCGAAGGGGCAGCGGGGCCGAAGGGGAAGCGGCGCACGCTCAGCCCCCGCGCGCTGCGGGGCGCGGAGCCATCGACTCTGCCAGGGCAGCGGCCGCCAAACTTCTGCAGGGCTGGCAATGCGCGCGAGCCCGGCCCCGGCAGGGGGCCCTCCGCATACTTCACCACCGCCTGCCGCGCGCCGGTCCCCAGACGCCGCCCGCTGTTATTTTCCTCCTCCCTACTTTTTGGCCCCACTAACCCTGGAGACTCCAGGAGTCCCGTCCTGACCGCTCCCCTCCCTCTGGCTCCAAAAGCCACTCCAGGACTTTGCGGCCACCTCTCCTAAAGGGAGAGGGCGCGCGCCCAACAAAGAGACCCGGCGGCGCCCGCGCGCACGGCCCCTGCGTGGGTGGTGTGAACAGCCTGCCCCGGTCCGGCCCGCGGGAAGAGGTGAGCTGGTATCACTGACTGGGCTGCTCCAGCCTCGACCGCCGCCACCTCCCACCCAACCTACGTGTCACCCGCGGCCCCGCTATTCTGGCCAACGGGATTCCGGGAGGAAGTCCCACTCGGGCTCCCCGTTCATTGGGCCCGTCCGAGCCGCCGATCCCTCCCTTCGGGGTGGCAGAGCTGAGCTCGATTGGATGCCCGCTTTGTCCATCCGACCCCGGGCCTCGCCTTCCCTCCCAGCGCTAGAGCGGACGAGAAGCTCCGCGGGCGGCCTGGCGTCGGGGTGCGCCCACGTGGAACCTGGGTGGGTCGGGAGCTGCGGAGGAGCAAGGGGCGGGGACTTGGGGGAGCACAAGGGACGTGTCAGGGCCTGAGCCTGGTGAAGTTCGGGATCGCTGCTTGAGTGTGTGTGTGTGTGTGTGTGTGTGTGTGTGTGCGCGCGCGCGCGCGCGTCCGTTATCCAGCCCTCGGAACGCACGTGGAGAGAGTACAATGTGTGTATAATACAGAAATGGCTGGCTGCAACTGTGGCCCGTCTGCTGAGTACCCTTTTATGTCTTCTCCTATTCCGTGGACTGATGCTGCACGCACACCCGGGAGCCCCTCTGCACAATCTCTGAACTGGAAGTGCCCCGCTGGCTGCGCCCTGCCCCATCCCATTTCCTAGTCTGGGCGCGTGCGTGCCCGCGGAGGGCCCGCGCGAGTTGGGAGAGTTGAAGCGCGCTAGTCTTTCTGCTCCACTGGCCACGTGGGGGTGGGAAAAGCAGTTTGCTGTTGGCAGAGGAAAAGAAATGATCTCATGTGTTTCCCCTAGCTGCAAATAGAACAATTTAAAAAAAACAAAGCTTAGAGGCTGAAAGGAGCATGCATTCATTTTGTCGTATTTGTTTTATTGGTGCCAAAAAACACATAAGCTACATTTCTAAATTGCATTTTAAAGGCCAACAAAGGTTCTATATGTAGAAAAATGAATAAAACAAACAATCCCAAACCTTTTCAAAGAAATCCGCAGTACATTTGTTCTTTCTATTTACTCAAGGAGGATGGGTTGGGGATTGAAGCTATGACTAAAGCATAATTTTGCTTCAGGTCTGACCTGAATTTTAAGCGAAATAAATAAAAAATGCTTAAGTAGCATTATGGCATTTAGAACACAAGGCATAATTTTTATCCTCTCCTAACTGGATTTTAAGCATCACCATCAATATTGTATAGACCTGCTTAACTGAATACTACCAAAAAGCAGTTCCAGGTGTTGAATTATTTTCGGTAGACTCTGCAGTTATAAGTTGCCAAAAGTAAAATGAGGCAAATTTACAACCTAGCTATCTGTGACACAACTACAGTGAAAATTAACTGTCTCCGGCATGTGCTTTGCCTGAATATAAAGTACATTATAGTGTTCAGGTGTTTTCATTACAGATACAGGATCTTGCTTACCACAGCCAAGGTGTGCTACTGTATTTACGTGTTGGTAAATAAAGCAACCATATTTTATCAAAATGAATGTGGTAACTCTGGACCTTTGAGGTCTACCAGAAAGTTAATTGCTCAGCAAAATCAAAACCTGAGTCTTCCTCTTTCCATCTGTTTTTCTTATAGAAAGCAAGTTCTCTTTCTGTTTGAACAAATTAAAGAACCTGCATCTGTCCCATTAAAATGAGAATCTATTTTTTACAAAGAAGTTGTGAGATATTGTTCTATTGTATATTGTAGAACCTTACTTGTTATTGAATCTATCACTTTGAATTTCCCTCTTTCAGTTTTACTCTTAGAAGTTAAAACTGGATAATTACTGTGATCACTTTACAATTCCTTATAACTAAAAATTTCTTACAGTTGTCAGTGTAAAATTTGCTAAATAAACTCTCCTCGGGTGTGGGGGTGGGGAGGTAATTGCTCTGAAGAAATGAAGTTTATAAGAATAATTCTGCCCCTGTACTTGAATAGAGAGTTATTCTACCTACAAAGAAGAAATAAACTGTACAGAAAGTTGGAGAACTGTAGCTCACATGTTACACAATATACACTATTTAGTTGTATTTCAGCACATTTGAAAATTCGTATGATTCTTGAATACATGGTAATTCATTTTAAACTTCTGATTGCAGTCTTGAAAGATACTGGTTGCCTAAAGCTAATGGCAGACTCTACAGAATATAATAAATTTAGTCCATAAGACACAACTCAATATTTTAGTCACAAAATTTGGAAGAAAAGATTATGACCTGAACTAATGCATTATTTCAAATTCAAGAAGGGTACTTAAAACCTCTAATGGTGGTGTCTCTATAATATATTTTGAAAGCGAAGTATGCTGCTAGTTTCTGGAAGATATCAGCGTAGAGTTGAGCATCCAACACTAAGGAACCTAGGACCTGTAAATTAAACTGACATAACATTGTCTTGGGTAGAGCCTGTAATATACGAATTACTGAGACTTTCTTGGAAAGTCTGTTGTCACTTCTATTTTTTTATTTTAATAATAGTATTGTATCATACTTCTAATTTCATATGTTCAACAATATATGTATACAATTTGAATAATTATAAATCCTGAGGAATTTTACTGCTATAATAGTTTACTTGTAAGGCAGGAAGGAATTAACTCAGATTCAAAATCTTACAATTGAGCAGGACTAAAATGACATTTGCAAATTTTAGCATTCTCTCTAGCTCGTGAATTTGACATTTTTATCAAATGTGTTTGTTTTCAGAAAAGAAGGCAACAAAAATAAATTTGAGAGAGACAGCTAAGATAAAATTTGTAAACATAGATGATGCTGAGGCGGGGGGTGTAATTCAGTGGTAGAGTGCTAGCCTTGCATGTACACGACCCTGAGTGCAATCTCCAGTGCCACCAAAAAATAAAAAAAATTTTAAAAAGATGATGCTGAATTAATAAATAATATTTAGGGTCCTAAATAAATAATTTCCTTTGAAATTTTTCTTCTAAATTTCTTTCTTATAAATAGAATTCAATATTTTTATTTGCATAAGAAATCACTTAAAATACTGTCTTAAATTTAAAATGACTTTTCAGAATTAATAAACTAGAGTTAACCATTTTTATGAGACAGTTACAGAAATCAACTATCCTTTATCCTTTCATTCTTCATCTTTTTACATTACCTTGTCACTTCACATTGGCTGCATTTAATTAACTTACTTCTCAACTTGCCACCTTTATCTGTACTCTTCTACATTTAAAGTATTCTGTCCTTTTGAGGATTCTGTAAGGTGTTGAAACTTTTTTTCACAAGATTTTCCTAATGACCTAGTAATACTTGTCAGCAGATTACCAAAGTAACAAGTAGGCTGTAAGCAGGGCTGAGCATTTTCTAGATTCAGTGTTTCTTAGTGCCTGGCTTTGGTATGTTACTAACTTGCCACCTATTTCTGACTATTTAAGGTATAGGTGGGTGAAGAGAAAAGTAGCTAATGAATTCTTTTTAAGAAAAATAAACACCAGAAAGAAAAAATACCTCATTATAAACAGCACTAGCAAATACCTCTGAGCAGACTACTTTGAGAGTGGGAAGCAATTTAGAAGGCCCTATTTGCCACAGGCAAAGCTTGTTCAAAGAAATGGGTACCTTTCTATCATTTCATACTTCCCTGACAATATTCTGATATAGAATCTCTAATGTGCCCTAAACTATTCCAAATGTTAAAGCAGCACACAAAAGTATGATACATTTATTGCTTAAGGTTTATTACAACTAACATATAATGAAATAGCTAGTATAGCAATTGTAGGAGAGAAAATTTAATTTCATAAAATGTTAGAATGAAGAAAAAGGGTCTGTATTTGAGCCTCACAAGTGGAATTAAGCTTTCAGCATCTTCCAGTATCTCATTCAGCTTTTCACTAACCCACTGCCTTCAATAACTCAGAGATCATACCCAAGCAGACAGAGCATAGGAAAAAAAGTGGCCAGTAAAACGTATTTTTCAAGTTGCCTGTGAAAGAAAAAGAAAAATCAAAATCTATTAGATTCCTTTAACAGAACGACTTGATTTATCTGTAACTACTTTATAGCCATCTATTATAATTTTAATATACTATAAGATAGGTATTTTTAAATATCATGAGGCATACCTGATCATATTTATAAAGCATTCCATGTCAAGCCCTGGGTCAGAAACTTAGCACTTATTTTAAAGCCATTCCTAAAGGAAGCCAAATCTGCTTCATAAACATTCTTTATACTATAGATTCTAGGAGTTTTTGAGTGAAAACACAGAGACTACTAATATTTTTACTACAAATAAAATTAAACAATTTTTCAAATAATAAGAATCAAGTTATCACAACATTAAATTCATCCCAAATTAAAATTGTAAGATAGAAACGAATGTCTTCAATCACACTACTCCTTTCTATTCTTTTCTGAAATTCAGCGTTCCAACTTCTGGCATCAATATTTTAGCAATCCTCTTTGGTTTTCCCGAATTTTATGACTATACCCTTCTCTTCCAGCTTCCCAATGCTAGCCACATACACATACATTGGCCTTTTCCTTCTTGGAAACCAGTTGGCTGTTTTTTATTCTTTTTAAATTCTTCACAAAATTCCCATTACTGTCCTTTCCTTTTTATCAAGTAACTACTTAAACAGCAGACAAAAAAATGGATATATTAATTAATTGGAAGATATTTTAAAATAACTTTTATTCCTCCCAAGTACTTTGTGAGGAAATTAAAAAACTAAATTCTTTCATAATCCTGGCAGGCTGGGAGTACAGTCACAGCAACAGCCCCACTTGTCTTTTATCAATATTCTGTGTCAGTCAACTTTGTTGTCACTGAGAACAAAAGATGTTGTCTGTAGTTTAAAGGAAAAGAGGTTTAGTTTGGCTCACATTTTTAGGGCATTTGGTCCATTGTCGGCTGGTTGAAGACAGAAACATTATATGACTGAAGGGCTTGTTCACAGTGGCAGGAAGCATAGGAGGGTGCAGATATAGCAAGGGCAATTGCCACACCAGAGCAGAAGGAGGAAGAGTTGAGACACGCACTCAACGGCGTGCCTTTGTGATCTACCTGGATACAGGAAGTGTGCGGGTTGACACAGTTAGCATGGACATGTACTTTCATTAAATTATGTTTGCTGTGGGGCCAAACATCTCTTTGTGTGTGGCTCCATTGTTGGTTGAAGCTCAACTCTACCTTTTAAGCCTTAGCATGTCGCTCAGATTCCAGTTATGGCCTCGTGTATTAGTGCATGGCACAGTAATTGCAATGTAAAATTCAGCTAGGTTTCAAGGATGTTTTGGGAGTTACTTTTCATACAATTCAACTGTAATTTTCTTTAAGCTACCAACTATATAGAGCTTTCCCAAAGTAATCATCTTCATTTTCATGAAAATAACTTTTTTTAGCCCTCATATTTCTTGGTTTACACATATTTCATTAAATTACATAACTAGTATAGCAAGTGCAATTGCCTAAACAGTTTGCAAAACTAAACAGTTGTGTCTACTGAGCGTGGCGATCACTATGCCTAGGTAGTGCTAACAGAGGTTAATGTATGAGCCAGCAGTCTCCAGCCTGAAGTGTGAGGAGGGAAGGTCAGTGTTCCACAGATAGCCAGACTTGGTGGGAGGAAAGGGCCTCCCCTAATCCCGTGAATGGTTAAATGAAGTTAAGTGTTTGTATAATATATATAAATAACTAGTGAGGTAAGTGAGGGACACTATGATTAAGAAGAGGAAAGAAGTAAATAGGAAGCCAAATGAATTGGTAGGAGAGTTTTTCAGAAGACAGGGTAGAGAAGTCCTATCAGTTACATTGCCCTGTCTTCTGAAAAAATAAAATAAAATCTTGAAGAACTTAACAGACTAAGGGTGAGGTAGAAGATTGAAAGAAGTTAGAAAATAAATGAGTAAAAATTAAATGAGTGAAGGGGCATGGTAACGGTAAACTGTTTTTGCTACATTTGGCTAAGCAGAGATGTAAAACTGGGTGGAACTTCAGGAAGAAAGCGATTCAGAGAAGTTTCTTTATTGTTTTGTTTTGTGTTTTGGCTTTTTCGAATACCATGTACTTATAAGTTTTTGGAAAGGAGTCAGGAGAGAGGAATTGCTTAAAGATGTAAGGTGTTACATTTAATTATATACTCTAAGAAGCAAAAATGGATCTGATTTAGTCATTAGAATGCTTGAAATTTAATTACTTATAGCAATTCATTGTTAATTTCCTTACCTGAAATTCTATAAATTGTTGAATAAATTATTTTAAGAATAGATAAAAATAGAAGATATTGCCTGGGAAATTAAACAAAACCTTTGTTTGAAGGCCAAAGGTTTTGTGCATTTATATTTATTCACTTTGATTAAATGGATATTCTTTAAAACTGGGCATGAATGTATGATAATATCACAACTAAAGAATCTATAAAATTATACCTGTGTATTTAAGAAGAGGAACTAATTCTGCTTTGAACAAAATAACTGACTTATTTAAAACTTTATGTGTAACTACTAGAAACCGTTGCTATTTGCTAAGTTTATGTCATGCAAATATTACATAATGTTAAAGGAAAAGATACAATGTAAAGTCGTATAAACAATATACTTTCAAAAATGTGAAGATATGTATAGAAAATGCTTTCTTGTGTCTTCCTACTGTTAGATAATTAGATGAAGAGAGAAAAATAGATAATCCTAATAGCCTCCTCTGTTTCAGATCATAATGCTTTGTACTGATTTGCAGTATTTAACATTGGGGAGCATATCTCTCATCACATTTCGGTTTCCTACAAGGCATGAATTGATACCACACCATGCGAAAGGAGACCAAGATTCATAGCACTGGGGCCAATCCATAGATTCCCTCTCTCTCCTTTTCCAACATTGTAATAAGTTAAGGGCTCGTTTTCACTGATTTTAAATGAGACTTAAACTTTCACATCAACGTGACTATTAGTCATATCTAGCACTGTGTCTGGTCTGTAATAAACCCCAAATAAGCTCTTATTGATTGAATAAATAAATGTAGTACAAAAGATGGAATCTATTTTCTACCCTGGCCATATGTAAAACAAAATAGAGGAATTCACCAGATAAATATGAAAAAGAAATACAGGAAAGAAAGAAATTCTACAGTAAAATGTAGGATAAACCTCATCCAATTTAAAATGTACACTTTTTTAAGTAGAGAAGCATTGAAAGAAGTGATAAAGAAACACATACAGAAAATATTTGTAGATATTAGGTTGCCTCAACCACATAGATCTAACAACTTTAAATGATATAATTTTAAACATGTTGCTAAAACAAGATTATTTTAAAAATTACAAAACTCAGAAAAAATAATTCACAAATGAAAATGAAGTAGGAAATATTTTAAAAACTAGTCCTCATTAGTAATCAAAGAAGTGAAGAATTAATAATCTTATCACTAATAAAATCAGCAAAGATTTTTTAAGTTTATACTAAGATTGGCTTATTGTGGTGAAAAAATAATTAAAAGGATGTGTTACAACATGAACTCTGAATTAATATACATTTTCTGAATGACAAGCCAATGATAAAACTCAAGCACCATAAAATATTCATGCTCTTTGATTTAATAATTTCTCTTCTAGGAATTCTTCCATTGAATGCAATCTGTTTCATTGCATGCTCAGGAAAACCATTCTGCATGCAAAAGTAATCATCACAGGCTAGGGATGTGCTTTGGTCCCCAAGGGTTCATGTTTTGAGAGGTTGGCTTCAAGGTGGTTATGTGAGAGGTGCAGGAACCTTTATATGATGGTGCCAAGTAGGGGATAATGGGTTTCTGCTCTTGAAAGGGATTAAGGTGGTTTTGCTGGACCCCAAATTAGTTTTCCTAGAAGGGTTGTTACAAGAAGAAAAAAAACCCATGGCTAACCCGTAGTGTCTCATCCTGTCATTTCTTGCTCTTATGTAGGCTGCACCATAATGCTATCTGCCATGGAGTGGTTCAGCCAAAGGTTCCATCACCAGACCTGGCGTTGTGTTGCTTGAACCTCTAGCGTACCAAATTGTGGGCTAAATAAACCTCTTTTCTTTATGGTATCTAGCCTCAGGTATTACATTATAGTAACAAATGATGACCACATAAAACCAGTGACAGTACTGGAAATACTAGCCAGAGAAATTAGACAAGAGAGAGAAATAAAAAGAGTAAAGATAGGAAAAGAGGAAGTTAAATTATCATTATTTGCAGATGACATGATACTTCACATAGAAGAACCCCAAAATTCCATTGAAAGACTCCTAGATGTAATAAATAAATTCATCAATGTAGCTGGATACAAAGTCAATATTCAAAAATCAATAGCATTCCTATACACTAACAACAAAAGCACTGAGAGAGAAATAAGTGAAGCCACACCCTTCACACTAGCATCCAAAAAATGAAATACTTAGGAATTAATTTCACAAAAGAAGTAAAAGAGCTATACAGGGAAATTACAATACCCTGAAAAAGGAAATAGAAGAGGACCTCAGAAAATGGAAATACATCCCTTGTTCATGGATAGGAAGAATAAATATTGTGAAAATGGCTATTTTCTCAAAACTGTTATACAGATTCAATGCAATCCCAATCAAAACACCAGCGTACCACATAGATCTAGAGAAATCACTGTTAAAATTCATCTGGAACCAGAAGAGACCTAGAATAGCAAAGGCAATTCTAGCAATGGAAAGGCAGGAGGCATCATAATCCCTGACATGAAGTTATACTACAAAGCTACTGTAATAACATCAACATAGTACTGGAATAAAAACAGATCTGAAGATCAATGAAATAGATTGGAAGATACAACCACAACTATAAACACACTCAACCACCTTATCTTTGATAAAGGGGCTAAACATGTTCGCTGGAAGAACAATAGTCTCTTTAACAAATGGTGCTGGAAAAAATGGCCATCTCTATGCTGAAGACTAAAACTAGACCCATGCCTATCACCATGTACTAAACTAAAATCTAAACGGATCAAAGATCTAATTATTAAAACAGAAACACTAAATCTGTTGGAAGACAAAGTAGGTAAAAATCTTGAAGACATAGGGGTAGGTAGAGAATTCATGAACAAGAATCAAACCACGCAGGAAATACTTCCCAGAATCAATAACTGGGATCACATCTTATTAAAGAGTTTCTGCATGTCGAAAGAGATTTCCAGCAGAGTAAAAAGAAAACACACAAACTGGAAAAAAATCTTAGTGAACTGTCCCTCAGAAAAGGACTTCTGTCTAGAACTTATAAAGAATTTAAAAAAATCAGACCCTTGGAATCCAAAGACCCAATCCAAAAATGGGCATCTGAAATGAATGCACAGTTTTCAGATGAAGAAATATGAATGGCAAATAAATACATGAAAAAATGTTCGTCCTCATTAGTCATTAGAGAAATGCAAATTAAAACCACACTGAGATTCCATCTCACCTCAGAAAGAATGGCCAGGATAAAAATAAAAAAAAAAAACTACCAACAGCAAATGCTCGAAAGGCTGTTGGGAAAAAGGAACGCTTCTGCACTGTTGGTGGGAGTGTAGACTGGTGCAACCATTGTGGAGGTCAGTCTGGAGATTCCTCAAAAACCTGGGTTTGGAAGTCCCATTTGACCCAGCTATTCCACTTCTAGGCATATTTCCAGAAGAACTGAAAACATCATACCACAGTGATGTATGTACACCCATGTTTATAGCAGCACAATTTGTAATAGCCAGATCTTGGAAACAACCTAAGTGCCCATCAACTGAGGAATGGATAAAAAAGTTGTGGCACTTTTATACAATGGAGTACTACTCAGCTATAAAGAATGATCACATTGAGATATTTATAAATTAATGGATGCAATTTGAGATCATACTCATAAGCAAAATAAACCAAACTCACATGTAAATACTGTATAGTCTCCCTAGTATGAGAGTTGGTAAGAGTATACAAGATTTTACGGTAATTATGATTCCCCATTTCATTGCTTTGAATCCTTTCAATGTTTTCATTCATCAGTTGGAATGTTTTTATTCTGCTTTGTTTGACTTTATTATGTGTGATGGTATAAAAAGCTGTTTTGAAGAAAAGAAAACATTATGGCAGCCATTGCTGATTTAATTTGTCTTGCTTTGAAGTCCTACCATGCTTTTATTCTCCTATTACCAGTGGTTCTATCATGTTGTGTCTTATTGGGGTTTTAATATATGTGATAGTATAAACAAATTTTTTAATGGAAAATGAGACATTATTGTAGCCATTGATCATTTTCTGTTATTCGGTTCAGAATACCCTGTAATTCTCTCATTCTTTTTAATGGTTTTATAATATTTTGTTATGTTTGATTTTACTGTATTTGAAGCCATGCTCAACTATTGCACAGAAAGAGACATTATGGTAGCTAGTGTTAATATCTGGTTGTTTTGTTGTAACGTGCTGTGTTGCTTATGTTGTTCTGATCTGCTTCGTTCTGTTCTCTTTTGTTTTATTCTCTTTAAAATAAAAAGAAAAAAAGAAAAAAAATCCAGTGGCAGAGGCAAAACAAGAGAAATAGCTTAAGCACTCAGCTGTTGAGGGATAATTAAACAAATCATTGTACAAAAAATAGAATATTATTAGTAGTCATTAAAATTGGTTGTTCTCCCTTGGGTTTCTCAGAAATGGACCCCAGAAAGAGGATTCATGGAAATGAAGTTCTTTGAAATGATTCCTATGAAAAGCCAGTGTGATAGTGGGAGTGATGGCAAATAAGTAAAACTCTTTAGAAGTAATTTGGCTCGCTGTCTCCAGAGCATTTTATGTAAGTGTAAGGAAGGACCTAGTGTGCTGTTTGTTTGTTTGTTTGTTTGAAGTACATGTTTGCAATGCTTGCATTTTACAATCATCTTGGGAAGTTGATATATGTACAAAATACAGTTTGTTTCTTTCTTTCTTCAGTCCTCTCCCTTTTTCTCCTCTGGTTCACCTTTCCCTGTTCTCATTCTTCTTGATATTATTAATCTTAGTTCATCTTTATGGCACATAATGTCCACATTCAATGAGGTTATTAGGACCTTGTACACAGTATCTCTCATCTGAGTAAGGTGAAGTACAAACTAAAAGCTAGAGTTTTTATACATGTCCATGGAGTCATTGATTAAAGGGTCAGGGGAGAGGAAAGGAGGAGCATGTTTGAAAGATCCCATAGGATGTATTAGGGTGTCACCATGCCCTATGATTAAGCTAAATGGGAAGCCACAATACTCTAATCCAAAAAAGATTAATGACCTAGTTCCTTTGGAGATAAAGGCTAGGGTCACATCACCAGGTAAGGAACCTTAGCCAGTGGTGGTGCTTGCGAAAGGTAAAAGTAATTCAGATAGGGGTGGAAGAAAGCAGTTATAAATACAAGTAATGACCACATGACTAATTACAGAAATGTGAGCTTTAATTGTCATGAGTATTCTGCCTTATTTTTGTATGAATATTTATCTATCTTTGTATTTTGTGAATGTATTTATTTATGGCCATAGAGAAAAATATAGTTATTTGTCCCTTAACAATAAAGATACACTTTGAAAAATGTATCGCTCAGTGATTTTGTCATTGCCTAATGTCAGTGGGAATACCTGCCCAAATTTAAATAACTGTTATCACTAGGTAATATAATCTCATGAAACCACTGCTGTTTATGAAGTCCGTCTTCAACTGAAATGTTATGTGGTACATCACTTATGTGCACACACAAGTATATTTCAAGGAAATATTTTTTAACCCTTTTTTGCCATTTTATGAGTGTATCTATGTTTTATTCAGAGTTCTCCAGGCAGACACAACCAATAGGCTATCAATAGGAATTTTTTTTTATTTGGAGAGAGAGAATTAAAACAGAGTTATAAGGTAGTTACTGAGGCTTAGACATTCCATTTGCAAACTAGAGTGCCAGAGAAGCTGACGATGTAACTCTGCACTTGAGGACAAAAGACTAACTACCCAAAAGACTTGCAAATCCTAGCATCCAAGAGCTAGAGAACCTGGAGTTCTGATGTCCGAGAACAGAAGAAGGACATTCTGAAATTAGAGAGACATTCGGACTGAGAATCTTCACCACCTCTGCCTTTTTGTACTATTTAGGGCACCAATTTGGGTGATGTGTTCCTAAACTGAAAACCCCCATAGTCCACCAACTCACATGCAGTTTCCTGTGGAAACACCCCTACAAGCACACTTGGGGCAACCAAATCATTCTAATCAAACCATTGGGCTTTGCCTTTCAGCAAAGAAAGACTAGCTCAGTGTCTACTAAACCACTAAGAATATTTCACACAATGATGGAAGTAACTAATGCTTTAGCAGATATCTGGGTTCCCTTAGTACAATCAGGTTGACACACACAATCAGCCACCATGATCTAATCCAGTTATGTGTACTGTAAATGAATAAACAGTTAAAGAAAGGGCAGGGACTATTTTAGCCCATATAGACTGCTATGATAAAGTACCATCAACTAGATGGCTTATAAGCAATGTAAGTTTATTTCTCAGGTTACAAAGTCCAAGGACCAAGTTTGTGTCTGATGAGAACCTGTGTTCTAGTTCCTACATGTGCCTTTTAATTGTAATCTAACACCGCGGGAGGGATTATATTTTTCTCTGTACTCTCTTTTTTAAAGACACTAATCATACTTAGGAAGTTTCCACTCTCATGACCTAATGACCTCCTAAAAACCCCAACTCCCAGTACTTTTACCTTATAAAAATTTTTAAGGAACATAAAAAATTCAGACCATATTAGAAACTAAGTGGTCTATTATAAGACACACCAGAGCTAAAACTCCTTTGATCATCTGACACACACTAGCCTTTAGTATGATTGGTGGAAAACAGTGACATTTGAGGTCTCCAGGAATGAGTGTAAATCAGAGCCAGTGTCCAGTAGACCACAAAAAGTATGGTTTCTTTTTCCTAACTGCATAATTACCCTGGTAAAAGGCCACTGATTAAGTGGAGAAGGCTGAAAGACAAATTAACAGAACAAATTTTTGCCACTGTGCTGGGTCCATCTTGAAGGGAAGCTGATTTCCCTCCTTTTTTCAAACAAGTCTACAAAACAAGATTAGGAAGTGGCTCAAAGCTAAGACTGAGGGACTATGAATCTCTTTTTTCATGATTTGTGTTGGACTTTTGTCCACTTAATGGAGAACTTTGTTCTTTAGATAGCTAACATAGCTATTCCCTTCTGGGAACATTGTGAACAACAAGCCAACTCTATAATCCTCCATGAGTCAGACTATTCTGATTCAACTGTGTATTACAGTAACCATGCCCACCTTTTCTTTGGTGAATGACTGTTTCCACTTGGCTCCTGACACTCTGGGATCTAATTATTCCCATTGTATGTAGGCTTTCTTATTTAGTGACTATAGTCTCCACTATAATGTATAGCCTACAGAGAAGAGCAGTAAAAGAGCACTCCAAAAATGTCAGATCCCCTTCACAAATTTATTTCTTACTGTAGTGGTGAAAGGTATGTCTGTAGGACCCTCCCATGTAAAATAACAAATGTTATTTATTATAAATATTATTTATTATAACAATACTCCAATCTCCTACATCTTTTCAGTCCCTTCCTATGTATAAATGAAAACAGGCTTTGCATGTCTAGCTTATCCATGGTTGGCCAAGTTTTCAAACAATCAAACAAACTGGTAAAGCCTTTTCTAATATTTAAGCTACAACTTTATATACAACTATCTCTACTTAGTGAACCCATGTTAGTAAACTTGGACTGGTGAAACTTCATGTTCCTACCACATAACCCACAGTGACCATTTCTACACATGTTCTTCAAATTTTATCTGTATAAATATGTAGTTATTATAGCTATAAATTTCCTACCTTGTACATCCTATCATTACTTGAGTCTAATTTTAGATCTAAAAGCGAAGTAGGGTGATAGCAATGTCCGGAGGAGAATCAGTATTATCTTGCATGGTGGGTGTCTCAGGGGAAGCCATTATGATTTCCTCAGGCTTTGCATGGTTAATTCTCTTAGATGAGGAAGGAGATAACATTGGAAGTATGTAGTCACTGCCTGGAGGGGTAGGCTATTTCTGCTAGAGGTGTGAGGCAAGAAACACTCATCAAAATTCTGAGGCCTATATGCTTAACTTCATAAGCATCTTCCCACATTTCCCCATTTCAAATTGTAAATTCCCTAACTTTCACCATCAACATTCTCACTTTAACAGTAGGCAACCATTAAGGATGATTATTTTTTTCAAATTTAGTCAGTTAATGATGAGATTCTGCATTTGATTTTAAGCAATTTCATCCCTGCAGATACAAAATATAAGAAAGTGCATAGAGAGGATTTCAGGTTATTTATTCCATATTTGCACTAAGAATTTGCACACTGAAGCTCATAACTTTTTTCACTACTCTGCCCAGCTCCATTAGGAGGAATGAAATCACTATGTCATATTGCCAAAAATGTTTGAAAGTTTCAGACGCACAGTCACCTAGCTCCTTGTTTCTTATAAGCAATTGATTAGAAGTATTCAATAGTACTTTTTTGCGTATTTGTATTTCTAGAGCATGTGAGGGATATTGTTATCTCTTTACTATCAGAAATAAGAATCATTAGTATCTTTAAAGCTAATCAGACTGGAGAGTTGTCTTAGTATATTCAGCATGATGAAACAAAATACCACAGAAAGGTTAACTATAAAAAAATAGAAACTTATTCACAGTCAGGATGCTAAGAAGTCCAAACCCATAGCTCCGTCAGAATCTGTGTTTGGTAAGGGTTTTCTCTCTGCTTTAAGAATGGTACCTTCTTATTATATCCTCACGTGACAGAAAAGGTTGACACCCTTTCTTTTGTTTCTTTTGGAAGGGCTCTAATGGTAATTACAAAGATAGAGCCCTCATGACTTTATGACTTCCCCCGAAGGCCTAATCGCTTAATGGTATCATATTGAGGATTAAGTTTCAACATGTCAGTTTTGAGAGAACACATTTGTATCATAACAAAATACACTTCCAACATCCTCAGAAATAATTAAAAATTCATTCTTAAAATTATATTCCTCAAGGACCACTCTTGATACCAAAAATCTCTCTATACATAAGTTCTCTAGAAAAACAGAAGATATATATATATATATAATATATATAAAACACTAATATATATATACATATATATATGTATATATATATATATTAGTGTTTTATTGCCAAAATAGTTTTACTATAAGGCTCACATGATTACGGAGTCTGAGCGGTCTTTAATCTTCAGCTTGAAGGAAGGGATCTTAAGTTCCATCTGGATACAGTTTCAGTCTGGAGACCAAAAGCTTGAGAATCTAGACAGCTTGTAGTACAAGTTCTAGTCCAAGTCTGAAGACAGAAGACTAATGACTTATGTAAACACAATCTGTAGAAAGAAAAAATTGTCTCATACTCAGGCTCTTATTCTACTTAAACTTTTCTTGTATTGGAAGAGGTCCATTCACTTTGGGGAGGCAACATGCTCTTCTCAGTCTACTGATACAGATGTTAATCTCATTTCCAAATATTCTCACAGGCATTGCCAGAATAAAACATTTCAACAAATAACTGGGCACCTTTTCACCCACTCAAACTGGTACATGAGATTAACTATCACTTGGAGAATAAAAGTGTTGATGGCAACTTCTTGCTTTCTAAATTAGACCTTTTCATGAATTGTGACTCCATAAATTCTGAAGACAATATGGAAAGAAGGATAGATTTCATGCACAGAATTCAGCTCTGGATATGTTTTGTAAAACATATATGGGACACTCAATTATCAATGCATGGATTTGAATTTGGACTGCAGATACATAGTTGAGGACTATGAATTTATAAATTGTATGTGAGCAAACTTCCCCTGAGAAAGTGTGTACAATGAGATGAGTAGCTACAGGATAAGCACTAGAGGAGTGTTATCATGAAAGAGTGGGAGAAAGTAAAAGGTACAGAGGCAAAATAATCAAGTCAGAATGAGAACAAAAAGGTAAGCATTTCAATAACAAAAGAAAGAAAAAGAAGGGAAGGGAGCGGAGGGGAGGGCAGGGAAGGGTAAGGTAAATTGCATCATCCACTGCACGGCACATAGGTTTAATATGACAAATACTGAAAAGTGCCCCAATGAGCATAGCAAGCAGGTGGTTCACGTTATGCTCATGGAGAACAACCGCAGATGTGCAGTGGATTAAGAAGTGCCTTAAGTCCAAAACGCCTGAGACATGAAACATACACTACTCTGTTAGCAGCTTAGAATGATGGGAAATGAAGAAGTAACACAGGATCAAACCAAGACCAAAGAATCTTTTTCTAAAATGCTGGAAGGAAGATCAGTGATAGCAATAGAAAAGATAGGGATAAGTTTTTTAGTAAGTCATAAAAGAATAGAAACCACAAAGCAAGAAAAGATTGTTTCAGAATTCTGGGATCACCACCCATCCACTATATTCTAGCCCAGATACATTTAGGTAAATTTATCATTTCAATATTAAATTGTATTATGTCATATGTGATAAATAACAATTCTTGTTTTCAGTTAGTTTTTGTTGTTGTTATTGTTGTTGTAGTATTAGGAATTCAATCCAGAGCCTTCACACTGAGCTATATCCCCAGTTCTTTCTTTACTTTTACTTTGAGATAGCATCGCACTAGGTCATTAAGTTGTTCAGACTGGCCTGGAACTTTCATTCCTTGCCCCTCAGCCTTTCAGAGTCCTGGGATCACAGGCATACACCAGTAAGTTCAGTAATAGTATGAAGTTTTAATACAAGCTTAGATGTTGCCTAATTTCATCATTACAAAAAGTATTTGCATCAAAATGAAATAATATATGTGAAAGCACTTTGCAAACTCTAAAGAGCCTTATAGCTGCCAGCAATATAATCACTGGAAATGATGTGAAAACTTAATTGGCTTTTATTTTCTACCTCATAAATAATAATTGGTCCCAGGGTATGTGTTTTCTTTTGTCAAAGATTTATAAAACCCCTTTTGTTTTTCAATCGTATTTTGGTTTTTCAAAATATCTCTCAAATTTTTGTTTTATCTTATATTTGATGATCCATACTTTTTCATCATTACTCAAATAATCTTTTAAAGGATCTTTTCTTTGTTGCCAATTCCTGTCCATTGATTCTGTCCTGGACACTATAGCCTAAATTTTATTTTCCCCAAACACTGCTTGCACCAACTCCAAAAGGGACTTGACTCATACATGTGTAACATCATTTTATTATATTGCATTTGTATATGAAAAGCATAGTGTTAAGTGTTTATGAATGATACTTATATAGGCAGATAACCTATATAATGAACTCAAGTCGCTTCCAAACTGTGGAAGTAAAATGGATAAAAATAATAACATAGTACAATACATGACAGACGCCACCTGACATGTGCAAAGAACTAAACAAATTTGGATAAAAACTATTTATTTTGTTTGGAGAAATCACAGATGATTCAAATAGTTGATGTTAGAAATAGCAAGGCTTTTTAAGGAAAAAAGAAGTATTAATAACTGGGAATATAAGTTTTTATAGTTAGGATTAGAAATTGAGGAAGAAAAAGAAATGGGGACAAAGAGGGAATAAGGTTAAAAACACTAAGAAAAAGCACATAAACTCCACTCATTGGGAAAAAAAAGGTGTGATGGAATTTTGAGAAGAGGTAAGATGTTCTAAAATGCATAGACTGTTTAAAAATTGAAAGTTGAAGCTAATACACAATGTAAGAATTTGAAAAAGGAAAGTTTAATAGTATAAATTATAACACTTATAAATCTTTTTATTCATAATGTTTTCCTAAATGGTGATGTTAACATCTACCAAAAAACATATTTCTAGCCAACTGTACACAGGACAGTGAAGGGTTTTAAATTGGTTTCTGTCTCATGGAGAGTCTAGATATTAATTGCATCTTCACAGATTAAGCCTTTGCCTCCAAAGCATACCAAAAAAAAAAAAAAAATCCCACTTCTATTCCTGAATTTGAATTATTTTGTATTTAAGACATGTTTATACCATTAATTTGATGCTTAATTCAGTAGTGGGGATTATTATATTTATTTGAAATATCCATAGACTTGCAAGTATAGCATATATTTGAAATTATGCTACTCAGGTATTTCCAGGGAATGTATTGTTTTATTTATTTTTAAATTTTATTTTAAAGGGGGTAAAATTAAACACAACAAAACAGAACAGAAGGGGACATAAGAAAGCATAAATTTGAAAGCTAGACAACCAGAGATCTTCACTATCTGTCATATTGTCTCTTGTTTTCTTCCAAATGTTGTCCATATCTTTGCATCCGGGGAGCTCATACTAAATAACATAGCCAATCTTTTCACAAGATGTGTAGTTAACTGGCTCCCACTTGCTAAGGGTGGGAGTACACCGGACGGGCAACAGGACAACATGAGATATCTGATTCTCAGCCCACACGCCGGCAGGCTCACAGCCACCCCCCAGAGAGGGGAGGAGCTCCTTGTTCTCCCGGCACCCCGAGTCAACTGCATGGTGCAGGTCCCAAGGCGCCAGGGTTTCTCTCCTGCAGACCTCCGAAAGTCTGCCACACTTACCTGCTATTTCTTTCTGACAAATTGACCATTACATTTCCAAAGCTCTGAAATGGCCAACAGACCACAGGAAGAATTCTCTTTAGGCTCCTGTTTGAAACCAGCAACTATAGTAATCTGCTGGCCTTGCTTCAGGGCCACATGTATTGTTTTATTCTTTGTCCTTTATTCAGCTGTTCTTGGCACCTAGAGATTTGGTTATGCTTTGTGAGAGACACTTAAAAAGGAACCTAGAGAAGTTCTGTTTTACCAAATTGTGGGCAGAAAATGACATATAGTGCAGCACTAGCCAAGGGAAGAAGCAAACATTCCACAGAATCATACGACCACCCTGGCTGCAATCCTAGGTGTACCTGTCATCACAGGCCAAGTCTTTGCTCTGAAGGAGTTAAGTGGAAACATTTCTCAGGACTTCTAAGGATGATCAAGGCAGGGGCTGCGTTTGACTGTCACGCTGACCCGTGTCTGATGACCTGTTGTTCAGACAGTCAGAGGAATGCCTGCTACCTCCTAACTGTCTGACTGGTCCCAGTTCACTTCAGAGACAAAGAAATGATTAATTTGAAAGAGTAGAACTCATTTTCATTGTTCTGAGATTAGCAAAGTATTGTTATATTTTAATTGGCTCTATTTGTATAGTTGAGGAAATTATGCATTTTAGTAAGATGTTTTGTAAGATGTGCTAGATTTTTTTTAAAGTGATTTTTTGGCATCTAAGGAAAAAAGCTCCTATAAACTCTTTGGTAATTGACACCCCCTAACCCAGATCAGCAATTAGACCTTTCTTCATTGAGATTATATTGCAAACCTGAAAAGATAACTCCAGTTCAAATGTGATAATCACCTTAGAACAATTGTGTCTAATAAGAGTTTAGTAAATAACATATCATGCAAATTTCTGATTCAACTCATCTGTTGGACTGGCCAGAGGGAAGAAATTTATCTATGTTTAAACTGAGGCTATAGGTAAGAGCAGTTGAGTGTACAAAGTTTTAGAGACAAGGGAAATGAGAGAGAATTCTGCCTCCTAGGAGTGACTTTCAAGAGAAGAGTGGTTGTGTTGTTGAGAGCACTCCTAAAGGGCTTCTTCCTTTTGTTTGTTTTTTCCCTTCCTCTGTACTCATCTATGTTAGCATTAATAAATGACTTTTTGCTGAAGTGCCCCATGCAAAACCTACTTTCCTTGTAGCCTGAAATGCTGCCACCAGTACCACAGATGAAACAGACTTGAAGGATTGAAAAGGGCTGCGGTGAAACATTCTGCTTTATTTTCTTTGCTCTTCAGATAATAACGACTCTGGGGAGGAGAGACAAACTCCAGAACTACTTTGTTGTCTTCAAAGCCCAAACCTCAAGAGAAAAAGTAAGACAAGTCACCACTCAGTCCAAGAGGCCACAAAAACATCAGCACTCTGTCTATGTCTCTATTTTATTATATTGATGATTCTGGCTTCCAGAATCACTTATTTTTCAATAAAAAGTAATAGGTAAAAGGCAGAGAAAAAAACCCTCATGATGACATTTAAAGCAACACTTTAGTTTGCCTTATGTGTATGTTTAGTTAATTTCTTCTTTTTTTTGGCTTCTTTGTGCCTTATTTTATTTAAAGAGAAGAAAGAAAAAAAACAGAATAAAGGATAGCAACAATACAGAATTCCAAGGAAAAAAGAAAAGAACAACAACAAAATATCTAAAAAATTATTACTTGAAAAATTACATACTGACTTCTTGGAAATAGCTGTTCAAATTATAAAGTTAAAACATGTAAAGTAGACATTCAAACAGTGAGGCTGTTATCAGTTCTGTTCCATAATCTGACAAAAAAAACAGCAATATGGTCATCTATCTTACCCACTCAAACATATATTCAATTATATCAAAAGGGTAAAATTAAACACAACAAAACAGAACAAAGCGGATCACAAGAAAGCAATGTAAGGGACATAAATTGCAAAACTAGACAATCGGAGATATTCACTATTGTATTGACACTTGTTTTCTTCCAAATAGTTGTCCATATTGTCACATACAGGGAATTCACATGAAACAACATAGTATGGAATTGATCTGAGCAGGATGAGGAGGGCATTTCAGGTCTTCAAGACCAGACAACGGGAAGCTGAGAATGACTGTCATAGTGTCTCTCATTCTCCTAGAAACAGCTGTCCATACCTTCATGTGTGTTGAACTTAAACAAAACAAAACAAGCTAAAATCACTTTGAACAAAGAATGATAATTTTGCTGGATTACACATCATGACATTATGGAATCAGCACTGGATACTGTAGTGTCTCTTTTTCTTCAAATTGTTCATTTCAAAATGTGTTATATAGTTGGTTCTCATAAACTGTTTATAAGTTCTACACATGCATGAGTCTCTATATGTATATCTATCCTTTCTGTATTAGAGGTAAAAACAAAACAAAGCAAGATAAAACAAAACAATTCCTAGAAAAGCATGAAGCAAAAAAGTCATATATAACCAAACTACAAGATGATCTACAATGGTTACCATGATGTCTCAGCAGTATATAACAACATTAATAAAAACAAAGCATTGGAGACATTATAAAACTTCAAAAGCAAGTAATAATCAAACCAGAGTGGGTATCTTAATGAATCTTGTCATCTTCAGTATAGTTGCCTATACTCCTAGACTTGATGCTATCAATCATAACAGTTTTAAATAAAATCAATCAATACAAAGTAGCAATCTAACAAACCAGATTCAAATAAGATCAGTCATAATAAGACAGTATAAGTTATAAAGGGCTTCAGATTAAGTTGATAGGAAATTAGGGATGATTACCATAACATGTCCTCTTATTTTTGGAATAGCTGACCATGTCTAGTCTAGCATAAGTAGAAAAATTGGAACAGCACGTAATCCATCCAAGCAGAGTGATGAGAATAATGTAAATTTTAAATCTTGTTACCCAATTAACAATATCCTCTGCCTTCCTTTTTTAGACAATTCCTCCCCTTTCACTCCCATAGGGTGCACTGCTTGTTTTGGGTCCCACTGCCTCCCTATATAGAGCACCTTAGTGGACCCTATCTCCTGATCTACTCTGCCTGTGTTTCTCTCTGTTAATATTTCAAGGCCATCTATACTAGAGATTACAGCCAATCCTCTCTGCCTTATTTCTGCTATTCTGTTTTTCTGCAATTGGTTGTTTATTTTTCTGTTCCACTCCACTGTCTGCCCCGTTCACTGAGGCCTCTCTGGCACTGTTCCTGAAATGCTCGTATTCTTGTTCTCTTTCTCTCTAAAATGTCCTTCAGTATTTTTTGTAGTGTTGGATTGGTGGTCACAAATTCTCTCAGTTCCTCTTTGTCATGGAAGCATCTTGCTTCTCCATTAATTTCTAGAGAGAATTTTGCAGGATACGTGAATCTGGGCTGGAGGGTGTTCTCCTTCAGGGCTTGAATTACTTCACTCCAAGCTCTTCTTGACCTAATGGTCTGTGTCAAAAAGTCTGCCATGATTTTGATGGGTTTTCCTTTATAGGTGATCTGTTTCTTTTTTCTGATGGCTTTTAATATTCTGTTCTTATATTGAATTTCTGGGATCTTGATTATTATGTGTCTGGGTGTAGCTCTGTTTTGGTTGTAGGTGGCTGGAGTTCTGTATGCTTTATACATCTGCATAACATTTCCTTTTTCTATGCTTGAGAAATTTTCCTTAATAATTTCTGTGAATAGTCTTTGCAATTCCTCTGTTTTGACTCCTGCTTCTTCATTCACATGCTTTATTCTTAAGTTATAGATCCTCTTGTCATTCTCTAGCCTTCCAATTGTTACTGCCTGCTCCTTTGTTATTTTTAAGAGATCTTCCCTCTCATGATCACACATTGCAAGCCTGTGTTCAATTTTTGATAGTCTATCTTTGGTTTCTTTCAAGCAGTTTTGCCAGCTTTCTATGGAGTCTTTAGTTTCCTGATAATCTCTTTGAATTTGCTTCATGAATTCTAGGTTTTTCTTGTTTTCTTCATTAAACATTTCTCTCCTTTTGTGTTCCTCTATTCTTCTGTCTGTGTCTTCTTGAGAGGTGCCCAGTTTTCTTTTATTAATCTACTTATCTCTTGTTTAATTTGAATTAATATTTCAGTTTTGATCCCACTTACAAGGTCCTGAAGATATCTGTTTATGTCCGCTAACACTGTGTTTGATGTTGCATGCTTGCTGCCCTCAATCTCTTTTGTATTTACCTCTCCTGGATCAATGTTCTCAGGGTTGGGGCCTGGGGTTTTTTTCTTATTTCTCCCTTTTGTCATGTTTTTGGTTCCTTCCCAACAAGTGTATAGTGCAATTTCCAGCCCCTTTTCTTGTTGGTTAAAGTTCCTCTAGAGGGCGCAGGTTAGGAGCTTCTGCCCTCTGCCTTCCGCTATCAGAGAGTGAAGTTCAAGCACTGACACTGTGCACTGGCTCCTCCCCTCCGGGGCAGTCAATCTTTGCAGGCCTTCACTGTGTCAGTGTGCAGCTGTGCTCAGGGAATTAGTTTGTAGCAACCCACTGGGTCCCAGCCAGGGGCACAGCCCAATCCAAGCAGATTCCACCAATCTGATCTGCGAGGGGAGCAACCAACTGAAGCCACTTCCTTATGGAGTTAAGGCTGTCCTGCCCAAATTCAACATGTCATCCAGTCAGTTTCCCCTTTCCCGTGGGAGGGTCTTATTCCCATCACTCACCGCGTGTTGATCTGGTCCCTGAGAACCACTGGGCTCCCAGACCTCCGACTTCAGCGTGGCTGCGGCGCAAATTCACGGTGCCTCTGGGTGGGTCATGTGCACGGCCAGGTCCAGGTGAGCCCCACGCAGGGATGCTCAGCTCCATGCTCCGGCCACTCAAGCCAGTCGCATCAGTGCAGTTTGGTCCGTCAGGTCGGTCTCAGGCAGGAATTCATGTGGCTTGAGGAGGGTGCTGTGCTTGCTGATCTTAGCTTCACTAATGGTAGCCCTGGGACCTCATATTTGAGCATTTTTTTTAAACTTTAGTTTCTTCCTGGGTTGATTGAGTTCATCTCTCTCTGTTTGGGTCTCTCTGGGGTGTTAAATTCTGGCATTTAAGCTGTCTCTCTCAGAGAGGGTCTCTCTCCTGCTACCTACTGGCCTGCCATCTTTGGAAACTCCCCATGTTTAGTTAATTTCTTCATGAACATTGCAGAATTATCAGTGTACAAGAAGGTAAAAACTAAGGAAAGTGTAATGAAGACTGGATTCTCATCAATCAATCAAATACTGTGAATAAAAGGAACACATCTTTGTACTTGTTGGATGTACACAGGTGAGTAAAGATTGCTGGTAATTCATGTGTAGGTTTTTTGCAGAAAAAGAAAATATGGTATCCTTGAACTTCTGGTAAGAGCACTGTGGACGGAGCCTTAATGGCCAATAATAAACAGGTGATGAGTATTGGGACCCCTAGGGACAGGAAAGGAAAGAGGGAGGACTTTCTCCAGCAACGTCATCTTTCCAGGTCCAATTCCTCCTTTTCCAGCTCACTCATCCTGCTCTTGTTTCAGCCACAGGTAGGTCAGATTCTGGCCTGCCTGACTCTGAGCAGCTCTGCACACTCTGTGGCCTTCAATAAGCAATCTTCTCATCCCTGCCTCTGTTTACTCACCTGCAAAATGAGAAAAACAAGTTACATGATTTCCGACGTCTTTTTAAAAACTCACATTTTATAATTGAACTAAGAATTCTAAGGCAAATAGCTGCATGTGTGCATGGGTATATACAGACCATAGATCCTTTTGTCATTACTCATGTTTGGTTTGAAAGGTCCATAATCTCTTACATAACTTTGTCATCTCGAGTAGTACATGCTTACTCTCAAATTGTCTTTTATTGTTCAATTGTTATCTTTGCTGTACTCAAACTACCTAACCGCATTTCAGTTTCAGAAGGACCAGTCAACCCTGCAATCACTGGTGCTTTGAAGAGATGGGTCTACATACTCATACGCGAAATAAACCAAACTCACATGTGTAAATACCGTACAGTCTCCCTAGTATGAGAGTCAGTAAGAGTATATAAGATTTTATGGTAATCATGATTTCCCATTTCATTGCTTTGAAGCCTTTCAATGTTTCATTCATCAGTTGGAATGGTTTTAATCTGTCTTGTTTGACTTTATTATGCATGATGGTATGAACAGTTCTTTTGAAGAAAACAAAACATTATGGCAGCCATTGCTGATTTAATATCGTCTTGCTTAGAAGTCCTACCATGCTTCTACTCTGCTATCACAATCAGTTCTATCATGTTGTGTCTTATTTGGATTTTAATATATGTGATAGTATAAACAAATTTTTTATTGAAAATGAGATATTATAGTAGTCATTGATCATTCTCTGTTATTTGGTTCCAAATGTCCTGTAATTCTTTCATTCTTTATACTATTTTGGTATGTTTGATATTATTGTATTTGAAACTATGCTCAACTATAGCAGAGAAAGAGAAAGAGATATTTTGATAGCTACTGTTAATGTCCGGTTGTCTTATTGTAAAGTGCTTTGTTGCTTATGTTGTTCTGTTCTGATCTGCTTTGTTCTGCCCTCTTTTGTTTTATTCTTTTTAAAATAAAAAGAAAAGAAAAGATGGATCTGGGCTCAGGAAGTAGTGGTAGGACAGTTTTGGAAGGATGGATAATTTTAGGAAGACTTATGAATGTAATTGTAAAGTTGTGTAGAGTAGATAAAAATATAACCCAAATAAACAATATGTATGCACTATATTAGCTTCATCATTTTTCTGCTAATTAAACAAATGAGCCTTGTTTGCCACCATTCCCTCAGAGTCAATGAAATGAATCTACTTCTCTGGTTGGGTAATTTATTTTGAATTATTGCTGTCAAAATTTAGAACTATGATCTCTCTCCTTTGAATCTTTAATTGACAAAAGATACCCAATTTGTGCTTTTAAATGAAATTCACATCACAAAATTGTTCATTGTAACATGAAAACCTTAATGCAACAAAAGCTGTAATAGTAGAATGCCTGTTTTATTATAGACCATATTTTAAAAGCAAACTCAAAATTTATGTGTTGACTTACAAAACACATACTGTCATTTTTTTCAGGATTTATCCTTGTATGATTTGTTTTAATGCTGTAGGGGGAAAGTGACAGAGGCAGATATAGGCACACGTATGTTGGTCACATTCCTATTGTTGTAACTAACATCTGAGATGATCAATTTATAAAAAGAAAAGTTTTTAAAATCAGTAACAAGATAAGGATGTCCACTATCACTACTCCTATTCAATATAGCTCTGGAAGCAATAGCCAGAGCAATTAGAAAAGAGTGACAAATAAAAGGACTAAGGATAAGAAATGAAAGTATCATTATTTATAGAGGACAAGATACTCTACATTGAAGACTCCAAACATTCCACCAAAAGACTTGTTGATATAAGAACTAAATTTAGTAGTGTAGCTGGTTAAAAAATTAACACTCAAAAACCAATAGCCTTCCTGAACATGAATAAAAAACTCACTGAGAGAGAAATTAGGAAAACAATACTGTTCACAATAGAGTACAAAAGAATAAAATACCTTGGAATTAATCTAAAAAAATAAAAGACTTCTACATTGAAAACTACAGGACTCTGGAAAAGGAGATTGAAGAGAATATTAGAAAATGGAAAGGTATCCCATACTCTTGGGTAGGAAAAACCCGTATAGTGAAAATGACCATACTTCCAAAACTGTTACACAGATTCAATGCAATCCCAATCAAAATTCCAATAGCATATTTCACAGAATAAGAGAAAAAATCCTAAAATTCATCTGGAACCAGAAGAGACTTAGAATAGCACAGGCAATCCTGGGTAACAAAGGCAAGGCAGGAGGCATCACAATCCTTGACTTGAAATTATACTACAAAGCTATTGTGATAAAATCAGCATGGTACTGGCAAAAAAAAATTACCTGAGACTCAATGAAACAGATTAGAGGATACAGACACAACTACAAAGACGCTCAGCCACCTTATCTTTGATTAACATGTTCACTGGAAGAAAGGAGGCCTCTTTAATAAATGGTGCTGGAAAAACTGGCTTTCCACATGCCAAGGACTAAAACTAGACCCATGCCTATCACCATGCACCAAACTAAAGTAAAAATGGATCAAAGATCTAATTATTAAAACAGAAACACTAAGTATACTGAAAGACAAAGTAGGTAGAAACCTTGAAGGCATAGGGGTAGGCAGAGAGTTCATGAATAAAACACAAACTGCACAGGAAATACTTTGAAGAATCAACAGCTGGAATCTCATCTTACTAAAAAGTTTTTGCACATCAAAAGAAATCACCAACACAGTGAAAAGAAAACTCACAAACTGAGAAAAGTTTTTAGCTAACTGTCCCTCAAACAAAGAATTTTTATCTAGAACATACAAAGAATTGAAAAAAATCAGACACCCCCCTAAATTCAAAGACCCAACCCCAAAATTTGAGATAAATATATACGTCTCAGATGAAGAAATACAAATGGCAAATAAATATATAAAAGAATATTCAACATCATTGGTCATTTGAGAAATGCAAATTAAAAACAACTGAGATTCCATCTCACCCCAGAAAGAATGGCTATCATCAAAAACTCATCCAATACTAAATGCTGGTGGGATATGGGGAAAAAGGACTTCTCCTCCGTAGATGAGAGTGTAGACAGGTGCAACCACTGTGGAAATCAGTGTGGAGATTCCTCAAAAACCTCAGATTAGAAGTTCCATTTGATCCAGCTATTTCCTTTCTGGGTATTTTTCCAGAAGAAGTGAAAACATCATAACACAGCGATATATGTGCAACCATGTTTATAACAGCACAATCTGTAATAGTTAAATCTTGAAAACAACCCAAATGGCCATCAATTGAGGAATGGATACTGGTGGTATACTACTCAGCTATAAAGAAAGTTAAACCCGAGGTCTTTATATGTAAATGGATGCAATTAGAGACCACATTCATAAGTGACATAAATCAGACTCACATGTGTAAACATTGTATTGTCTCCCTCTTATAATAAACTGAAAAAGTAATTAAGATCCAAAATGTACAGTGGATATGTGAAAGGCCAAGAAACTGCTCAAAGGGAAAAAACAGCTGCAAGGGGAGAAAGGAGGAAAGAAGGAAGAAAAAATATGTATATAAAAGATAGTATGATAATTGTATTAGTTCATTGAAAGGAACAGTTAGTGCTTTTATTGTTTGATCAAATTTGCTCACCTATATCTTATAGTCTGAGCAGCTACTTTGAAGACAATATGCAACATACTAACCATTATTAATTTCCTATCATCTTATTTTGAAATTCTATATCATTTTTATTGTTTTTAAAATTTCTTTAAAATATAACTAAATAAATAAATAAAAAGAAAACATTTATTTGGTCTCATGACTTTAAAGGTTTTAGTCCATGACCAGTTGGAGTTATTGCTTTGGGCCTGTGGCAAGGCAGTTCATCATGGCAGAAAGTGCACGGTGGAGAATAGTTATTCACCTAATGACTGGAATAGGAAAGAGAACATGTTTCCATTATCGCCTTTGAGGACATATTCCCAGAGGCTGGAAGACCTGCTAGACTACACTCAGTGCAAAAGACCTCTAGCACTTGGGCCTTTGTGGGGACATCACAGATCCAAACTATAGCAACAGGAAGCTGGGGATTATAACTGTTGGATCAGTAGATTTAGCTATTCAGTGTATGTGTTCAGATCTCTTTCTTTATGACTTCTTTCATACTGCAAGGAAGGAAGTTTTACACACAGCACCTGCATGACTAGTTTCTAAAAGTAGAGTGTATCAACTACTAAAATTTGAAAAACACAGTACTTACTTCTTGTGACCCTTAGTCATGATATGTTGGTTTGAATGGATTAAGAAATGCCTAGCAATTTAATATAGCACAGTTCTGGGTATGTCTGTGGATGACTGACATGTAGACAAGCAAATCAAGGAAGGAAGACACACCCTGGATATAGGTGGCACCAATGAATAAACTTGCACCCTGGTTGAAGTATAAAAGGGAAAGAAGGAAATATGCCATCTTCATTCCACTTTGTTCACCAGTCTCCAATATCTTCATCCTTCCCACATGGACACTCATCTGTGACCTTCTAGTAAGCTTCCAGGCCTTTACCTTTGGACTGGTGGTGCATCCTTGAGCCCTCTTATTTGGTGGTTTCATCTTTGAGGGCCATCCAGTCCTCCAGCATACAGTGACCACTGTGGCATCTCCTGCTTCTGATTCTGTACAGCATTGTGGGCTCTCCCACTCTGACCTGGTAAGTCTACCTAGTGAGTCCTCATGCTGAGTTTTATATATATTTTCTACTGGTTGCATTCCTCTAGAGAACCTTAACTAACACAGCCTTGCTTGGAAGTTTCTTGGCTATTCACTTTGTGTGGTTGAAAACAAATCTTTTGAATGCTGTGGAAGTAGTCTTTCAAATGGATGGATGTGCAGTGGCCACTGAAGCCAGATGGCCCCTGACAGGTTGACTGTTTTATACCTTCAGTGATGCACATGCAGTTGCCAATGACTAGGACTTTTAAATGCTGCACTCTATGACTTCAAAGATATTTTATATATTCTCTTATGTTTTATTATCTTTACCTTCCTCTTCTTGGTATACAAAGATTATTTCCTATATATACCTCTCAGTAAGTAAGAATGGCTATTTCATCTCCTTTGGGAGGTTAAAAAGTAACAATTATCCAATATTTCCTATAGTAGATAATGGTTATGGGATTTGGATAATCTGTGAGGTGCCTGACGAGTATGTCTTGTTTGAAGTAATAAATTCATCAACACCTCATACCCTGTGGGAGACAACTCCAGTGACTCCCTCTAAATCCAAAACATTACTGTGACTTTGGTTATTTGGAGACTCATTTCCTTATACTGATATGTAAAAAGCTGGCTAGGGTATTTCCTTCTCTCTTCAATTGGTGCTAAGCGTTGCAAATAAGGCTAGCTGAGGTGCCAACACACAATTTCTGTAGCCAACAGACAGTCCTGTTTCCTTACGTAGTGCTCTATGAACAGTACAGACAAGTACAGGATTTGAACACATGAGATGTTAGAGCCTTCAGCTCTGGGAATGTCAACTGGGTACCAGCCTTCAGATAAGAGGCTATGACTCCCCAGGGCACAAGAGTTTGCATATCAGAAACCATAGGATAGCCACCCAAAACAATTCTACGGATTATGTAAATTGATCCTTCTAGTATATTTATCACTGCAATTTACAGAGATGCCAATCTTGCACCTGGCCAGCCAGCTCAAATTACTCAAGCAATTCCCGCCATCCTCACTATCACTCCTCCCTGATCCACCCCCCTTCTTCACAAGATAATAAATGCTGGGAGAGGCCTAGGATCAAGGCCCTTGTCCACATATCCTCACAAGGATTGGACTTAGGACCTCTTGGCTGCTCTTAACTTGGAATGTGTCTTGGTGTTTTACTCTCGCCGTGGGTTGCACTGGTGGTGGTAGATTGGAATTAACTTGCTGGGATTCCAATGACATCGCAATGGGATTACAAATATAACTTTTTGGATTCTAAGGAAAACTAGAAAGAGAACTACAATACTTGAATGACTGAACTCAATATTTGGGTTTACAATAATAGCTTATCTTCCTTTATGATCCTGTAAGGTTTCTTACCCTAGTCTTTAAAAACTCTAGCAATGCGGTTTTTTTTTTTTTTAACTTAAAGTTCATCAATTTTCCCGGAGGGTACATGCACTCATTTTCTTCTAGCTACCTGACTCTGTTTATAGTAACATGGTTTTTTTGTATTGGGAGGTAAGATTTTGATGTACCTTTCTATACATCTGACTTAACCCTTGAAGCCACCTCCAATACTGTCTTATACCCTCTCCTAACCCATGCTTTTCTTCCGTAGAATTCAGTAGTTGCTTATTTAATATCTCCCCGTATGCCTTACACAGGGCTTGACATACAATTAATTACTCAATCAAACTTATCAAAATAATGAATTGATGAATAATAATTTTTATCTCTGAGAAGATAAGACTCAGCACATCCATCTGGATAACTTGCCTAAATTCAAAGTGCTAAAATTAGGTTGAATAAGGGCACAAATTCTTCTGGATCTCAAATCTTTCCTTTCCCATCTGTAACTCCTAGGCTGGAGAGAAAGTATCAACAAAATTTTTAAGATTTATAAAACTTAGTTACCTAGGGCTGTGACAACAAAGTAACATGAAGTACATGATTTAAAACAACAGAAATGTATCTCTTCACAGTTCTGGAAGCTACAAGGTCAAACCAAGTTGTCCTTCCGGTTGGTTTCTGTGTGTTGTGAGGGAAGGTCTGTCCTGTGGTTTGTTCTTGCATTCCTGCATTCCTTGGCTTGCAGCTCTCACTCTCAATCCCTGTCTCATTTTTGTCTCTGTCTCCCTTTCTCTTCTTTGTGGTGGGGAGAAAAGCCATGGCCTCCCCCCACCCTGCTAGGCAAGCACTCTACAATGGAGCCATCATGTGACCTTCTACTTTGTGTGACTGTATGTCCTCTGTCCTTATGAAGACACATGTGATTATACTTCAGCCCATGCTAACCCATCATGACTTCATCTTAATTTAAATCTTAATTATATATGAAAAGATTCTATATGCAAATGAGGCCACACAGACAAGTATCAAAACTGGATGTAGCATAGCTTTGGTGGAAACACAATTTAACACACAAGAGATGATTTTCAAAATACTGACATGTTAATAACTAAAATATGACTGAATTATTTCTATAGACACTGAGATTAGAACAATATTAGATACTCAGCATGATATTTCTTCAAAAATGATTCTTTGAACATTGATAGGTATGTATAAAGTGGGGGAAAGGTTATTATTGATCAATTTAAAGAAATAATAGGTCACAGAAAGTTAACTAGCCTTTTTGCTAAAGTATTGTCAGTACTAAGGTTTGAAACCAGGACCTTTGCAATGAACTACTTCCCAACATTTTTTTTTCTTGAGATAAGATCTCACTAGTTTGCTAAATTCCTAAATTGCTAAACCTGGGCTTGTGATCCCCCTGCTTCAGCCTTCAGAGTCCTGGGATTATAGGTATGTACTACCAAGCCTGGCTTCTCAGAGTCTTTAAAATGTTACAGTGCACCATGAAAGTATAATACCTCTGTGTCCTGAAGTGATTAGAGTTCACGCTTTTTATTCTAGTATTGCCTAGGGAACATCACTTGTGAAACACTGATACCATAAGTCTTGGGTTATAAATTTCTGAAAGGCAGAATCTCTATTTCATTAATCTTTGAATGCCCCAAATCCATGTGGAGTGAGGCATCTACAGAGCCATAGAGTTGTAGGGTTATAACCTCTCAATTCTCCTTAGACTTGTGTAATAACCTCATCGGACTCATAGAACAGGTAAAGTGTCAGCTGAATCTCTCTCAGTCACATGTCACAAAGTCTGACTGTTCTTGAATCATAAAGAGATTTATTCTGAGAGAACTGGAAATCTGGGATGCAGAAGTCTTGAGCTGATATACAGCTGTTTGCAAAGACTCAAGGACACACAATAATCTTATTTCCTGTTCTAACTATATAGGGAGCTTGTACCTTAGTTTTGCAGGATGGCTGGATTGCAGCCAGCTACCACTTTTAAGTTCCAGACAAGAAGAAAGGGAAATTTTTTTTGAATTTCCTTTTCTTTCCTCTTCCTTTCCCTTTTTATCCTCAAGAAAATAATAGCTTTCCTGGAAATCTCTCCAAGAATTTCATCATATACCCTATTAAAATACATGGTTACCTCCAGCAAGAAAGCCAAAGAAAGCTCACTGTCAAGTTAAAAAATAAAAAGTGGACTTCTGTTAGAAGAGTTAGAAAAAAGCTCTTATTTTGCAATAGGTCCTCTTTTGTCACTATTATTATTTGTTGACTGTATTAGAGTTATATCTAGTGCTGGCTTATTGCCATTATAGGCAAAATATCCTTTTTAAAAATTTAACTTTGTAAAATTTAAATTTCATTGAGAAAAAATCATTTAAATAATCACTTAGGCTCTTAGGTTATACAGTGTATTAATAATAAACTGACTTGATAGAAGAGAAAAATGTGTTGGAGAGTGTCCCAGGAGTTTTGGAACCAAAATAGTAAGCTAATTGAGTGATTATACAATCACTGAATAAACTCAAAATATAACTGAATAAGAAATTAAATATATAACTTCAAAATATTTCATTGATTTCTTATGATGAGATCCACTGCTAACATACTGCATCCTATTGATTCAACCTGATAAACAGGGTATTTTAATGGAAATTGATTTCATAATGATCCAAGTTTCTAATATGTGTGTTAATCTTAAAGCAGCCACAAATAATGATTACCAAGCCTTGAGCCAGGGTGACACAATGTTTGCTTTACAATCCTTTCGCCCTTTTTCCTTGCAGACACAGCCATGCTCAATTACAATGATGCAATGTTGGATAAGTAACAAAATGTGGAGAAAAAAAAATCCCAAAATGTGTTTGCATAACTCATAATAGGAAGCAGGAACTCAAAAATAGAAATTCCTTTCTACTGTGATCACCCCAGTGGGGCTACTAGAGCTTTTTTATGATACATAAACTGTAGGAGATATATATTAAAAACAAATAACTGTGGCAGCATGATCATGACTTGTTCTGTCACTTTTAATTACACAGAAGCTTGAAAAGCATAGGACTTTAGAGAGCTCCCTTGCCTTTTATTCTATTCTTTGGCTTCCTGTTCATATTGAGTGGGTGGATTTCTTGGATGAAGAAGTAGTGTCCTTTATTGTTCAACGCTTAATAGCAGGACATTTAATTGTGGAACTGTTCATGGTTCATCATGATACAATAACATATCTGACTTCTCCAATATGAATCTAGTTGGGCTGGTTCTACTCTGCCTCAGACTCTATTTGGGCAGGGTGTGTGAAAGCTTTCACTTCTGTTGTGTCTCCCAAGACTATGGAATCGAAATGAGTATAAAACCTGGAGGAAAAAAAAACTAAAGTGGGCCCCAAATGCTTTGTTAAGCCTTCATCCCTAAATTTGTGATGTGGCTGTACACCCAAGTTCCCTGAAGGGAACAAGTATGTTTTCATTGCCTTTTTTCAGTTATTAAAAAATTTTTGTTCTTGTTTTTGTTTTCACACCACTGGGGATTAAACCCAGCAGCACTCTACCACTAAGTACATCCACAGCTTTTTAAAATTTTTATTATTATTTCTTTTAAATTTTGAGATACAGACTCAGTTGCCCAGAGCAGACTTGAACTTGAAATACTTTCGCATCAATCTCCTGAGTGGGTGGGGTAACAGGCACGCACCATCATATGTTGTGTGATTGCATTTTGGGGTACATACTTGAGTTGTATAATATTCTGATTTTGATGTACATGTGTCCAGTGAAATGATATTCCAGGTAAGCTATTTAACATATCTGTTACCTTCCATAGTTGACTCTTATTTCCATTTATTTATTTTAAAGTTCTAATGAATACCTAATGTTACTTCTTAGCAAACTTTCAATATGTTGCTAACAATAATATCACTAATGCTGTGCATTAGACTTCTGGATTTATTCACTCTGCATACCTGCAACTTTGTACCTTTTAGCAACAGATCCCTCCTGTCTTCTCTCTGTTCCTGGTAACTACCATTCTGTTCTGTTTTTATGTATTTAACTTATGTTTAGATTCCACCTATAAATGAGATCACATGATTTTTTTATCTGTCTGGCTTATTTTACTTAGCTTAGTGTCCTCTAGGTTTACCCATGTTATAAATGGAGCTGTCTCCTTTTTCAGCCTTAATAATATTTGCACCCTACACACTCGCTTTCTCTCTGTCACACACACACACACACACACACACACACACACACACATACAATTCTTTATCCATTTATTTACCAATGGGCACTTAGGTTATTTCCACAACTTGTTTGTTTATTATGAATACTGCTGTAATAAATATGAGAAAGACAGTTATGTCTACCATGTGTGGATTTCATTTTCTTGAGATATATGCCAGCAGAGGGATTGTTGGGTCATATGATATTTCTATTTTTGTTTTTGAAACAGAACCATACGGACTTCATAATGACTACGCCAGTTAACCAACAATGCTTAGGTTCCTTTTTCCAGACCATCTTCAATACTTACCTTTTTTGATAATGGCTACCTTAACTGGTGTAAGGTAATATTTTACCATGATTTTAGTTTGTATTTCTTTGGTGATTAGCAATGCTGAACACCTTTTTATACATGTGTGAGGCATTTTTATATATTCCTTAGAAAATTTTGTTTCAGGCATTTTACCTATTTTTAAGAATTGGATTTTTTTCCTATTAATGAGTTTTATTGAGTTTCTTGAACACTTTGAGTATTAACCTCTTATTTTATATAGCATGCAAATATTTCCTCTTGGCCATGAGGCTCACTTTCCATTGTGTTTGTATTCCTTTGTTCTTTAGAACATTTTTTATTTGTTGCAGTTTAACACTTTCATATTAAAACTCTCAACACAATGGTTATACAGGGACATTAACTCCACCTACTAAAGTCCATATATGAAAAGCCAGTAGCTGGCATAAGCAATGGCAAAAACTGGAAGCTTTTCTTCTAAGACCTGGTACAAGGCAGCGAACAGTATTTTACCACTTTTATCCAATACAGTACAGGACATACACTCAAAAACAATCAGGCAAGAGAAAGAAATGAAAAGCATACAAATTTGGAAGATATTCATAAAATTATTCTTGATTTTAGGTGACATAATCCTATCTGTGGAAAACACTAAAACTATACAAATATGTGTTAGGTAGAAATGAATTCAGTAAAATGGCAGGATCAAAATCAGCATTAAAAATGTTATATTCTTTACCTTTCATATCTACCTGGGGAAAAATGTCAAGAAACTAATCCTGCTTACAATAGCAACAAAACAATAACATACTTATAAATAAATTGAATCAAGGAAGTAAAAGATCTGTACATCACCACCAACAAAAAAACCATGAAAAAAGTTGAAGGAGATACAAATAAAGGGAGAGAGACCCTGTATTATTAGACTAAGGAATTAATGCCGTGCTGCTCAAAGCAGTGTATAGATTCAATGTGATCTGTATCAAAATTGCAATAGTAATTTTCAAGTAACAGAAAAAGCAATTTTAAATCTGATATGGAATCACAAAAACTTGAATATTTGAAATTATCTGGAGAAAGATAAACAAAGTTGGAGGCACACTTCTTATTTTTTAATTATATTACCGTGGTGGTGCATGCCTTGTAATCCCAGCACTTTAGAGGCTGAGGCAGGAGGATTTTGAGTTTGAATCCAGAGTGGGTTATCTAGTAAAACCTTGGCCCCAAACAACATAATGCAAAAGTATAGTGATCAAAACAGTATGCTATTTGCAAAAGAACAGACATGTGAACCAGTGGGATGGAAAGCCAAGGAATAAACCCATGTGTGCACAACTGACTTTTCTAACAAGGTCATCATAAAGATACTGAGTTCAACAAAGAAAGTTGGAGAGGACATTTTAACTACAATTTATGCTTGTTTTTTCATAGGATATATTGCATAAATTCTTCTGAGTGGCAGTCAGAGGTCATACAATGTTTTCTAGAAAATATTTGAAGACACAGAGCATACAAAGAAGATGGGGAGAAAGATTACGGAAGCACTGTGTCAAGGCTTAGTCTTCCAAAATAAAAGAGGCTTTCTTGCATGTCTAATGGCAGAATGAAGGAAACAGGCTTAGAGAAATGTAGTTGAAGGTTTGAACAGCAGAGAAATTATGAAGAATATCAGGACCAGGGAATTTTAATTGTAAAGGCAAAAGCTTCAAGGATCAAAACCAGGGAAGACTGAATCAGCTGCCACTAGTCAGAGAAAGGAGTTTAGGGTTAAAGCTATTTCTTGAATGCTTACCTTTATTTTGTCTTATCTTTGTAGTATTGGACAGACCTTCAAACTCAAAGATGAGACCATCGGGAGTCATGTTATGGACTTTGATCCTAGGCTACAGACTTAGGTTAGAGAGCTGTGTCCTTTCACAGCGAGTAGAATGCTTGGCTTCCAAGTAGCAACCACTACAGTGTGAGTGACAAAAAAAGTGATTTAAAAATGGGTAATGTGAAAATTAGTATAGAGATTTCCCGAAAAGTTAAGACTAAAAATTCCATTTGACTCTTCTATTCCCCTTCTAGTTATCATCTATGTCTGGTTAAAGACATCCTATTACAGTGATACACGCACACTAATGTTTATAGCAGCACAATTCATAATAGCTAAATCTTGGAAGCAAGCTATATATCCATCCACAAAGGAGTAGACAAAAAATGTGGCATTTATATGTATTAGAATACTACTCTGCCATAAAGAAATATAATTGGACTCATTTGCATGAAAATAGATGCACCTTAATATCATAATGTTAAGTAAAATATATGAGACATACAAGCTAAATATCACCTGGTTTCTCTTACATGAGAGACCAAAAGTATAAATATACAGTAAAATGCAAGATAGAAGATAGGAAGGAGTGAGATGTATCTTTTCAAAAAGGAAGGAAATCAAAAGATGAAAGGAAGAGGGAGAAAAGGGAAAGAGGGTAAAAAAAGAATTAAGATATGTTATGTTATGTACATGCACCAACTCCATGCAAAATACATATAAACATTATATACTGCAAAGATATACAAAAAAAGGACGCAAATAAAGAGATGGATAAAGAAGCAAGGAGGGATGGGGAGGGGGTGGAGGAAAGGATTAACATATCTTATGTCCATGTGCCAACTTCGCAAAAGTAATGTAAACAGTAAGCACTACAATACGTAAAATTAGTCTATCTTTAGCTTTAAAGGACTGGAAACAATTGGGTAATGTCAAGAAACGCAAGAGGATTTTTCAAGTGCCACATCATGGAAAAGAGAGGCAATCACATGACTGAATATATCTTCATGGTCTATTTGTGTGGAAAACAGGTCAGAACCTTAGAGTCTCTTATTTAGGTGCCAACAAGAAAGCATCACTTGGAGAAAGGTGACACTGATGGTGTATTTGGTAAATAAACCCTGTAACAAAAATAATATTCACTGACAATAGAAAGAAGGCAAAAAGGAGAGACTTGACATCTTATCTCCCCAAAAAACTATTTATGAGAATTTGTCACTGCTTTACTACAAAACATGCCTATCTCACACATTTATTTATGTAAACCATAATTTAATTAGCCTCAGTCACCAAAGTCAGATCATCCATGGCTGATAGAATATTTTTGTTGGACAGTCCCATTTCAGCTTGGTTTATGGGGAAAAGGATATGATTTTTTCATTCTTCTTGTTCATTTTAACAGTGAATGTGGCTCAGGAAATACTATCATTGTTTTACTCTTCTAAAAATAAGATTAGATTTCGTTAGTAATTTCAGCTTTTCACAAAAAATAAGTACTATTTAAACCTATTGGTTTTACATTTTTATTTATATTTATGGTACATGAATATGCTTAAATGCTGTAGAAATCCTTTCAGTGCCTCAGAACTGCACAAGACTTGTGTTTCAATTTGTGTCATTAACTTGTTAAAGAGCTCAAAATGAGCTAACAATATCTACTTTATGTTTTTTGAACTTAACTTGCTGATCTAATTAGATTTCTTAGTAGTTAAAATGCTGTCTTTTACGTTGTTGAAAGACATTTTATTATGGGTCATGGATAATGTTGTTAAAAATATTTATGCACTTCTCACATTTTATAGATGAGTTATGAAGTCAGATGTATTTGAAAGTCAGCATGATAAGATACAGTAGAAAGTCAAACATTACTTTGAATTCTTTATTATCTAAGTCAGGGTAAGTTATAATTCAGGATTATTTTTTTAAAAGCCATTAAAACATAAAACAAACTATTGTGTGGGCTGGGGATTTAGCTCAGTGGTGTAAGTGCCTGCTTGGCAAATACAAGGTCATGAGTTCAATCCCTGGTACCAAAAAAAAAAAAAAACCTATTGCATGTAGGTGTTTGTGTGTGCATGTGTGAGTGTGTTCATGTGTGTGTTTGGTAATGAAGCTTTTGTCATTAGCATTAGAAGGATAAATTTAAATGCTTAGCAGTTTATAAATTATGTCATAATGAAATTGTGTACTACTGGTTAAAAAAATACTCTAAAGCACTCAAATACTTTAAGCTGAGTATTTTACTGATGATTCATAAGCAAAGTTAAAACTGAAGGTTGAAGTATTATAACAGGATGCAAAAAGAGGAGCAAGATGTATTTCTAATGGCAATGTACTATTTTAAAAACTTGTTCAGGTCATAGTCATGTTTCCCAACAATATATAGAAATGCATGTAGTATCAACTTCTGATTTTATAATATCATGAATTACCATGTATTTAATAAGTTTTTGTAGTTTCTTTTGCCATTGATTTCCAGTTTCATTGACTATGGCCTGATAACATGCATAAGACTATTTCAATTCCTTTGCATTTGTTTAAGCGTGTTCTATGATCTAGTTTGGTTAACTTGTGATATTTCTTCATTGAATTTTTTTTCCAGTTGATCTATTTGTAATTGTGGGGTACTGAAGACCCCCATTAAAATGTATTAGTGCTTATTTAATTTTTCATGTCCATGATATTTGCTTTATATAGCTGGATATGCTGGCATTTTGTGCATATATATTTATGATTGTGATCCCTTCGTCTTGGATTCTTCCCTTTACAAGGATGTAGTGACTTTTTTTGTCTCTTCTAATCAGTGTTGGCTTGAAGTCCACTTAGTTTGCAAATAGAATAGCTATCTCTGCTTTTTTTCTGCATTCTTGTCACATGGAGTATCATATTCTATCCTTTGACTTTTAGTCTATGAATTTCTTTTTGAATTAAATGTGTTTCTTGTATGTAGCATGTTGTCAGATCTTGCTTCTTTATCTATTCTGACAGTCTGTTTCTTTTGATTGGTGAATTGAGACCTTTTGTACTGATGGTTGTCTGATGCACTAGAATAAAGATAGCCTCTTTAATAAATAATACTTGAAAAATTGGCTTTTCACATGCCAAAGATTATAACTGGACCCCTATCATTCATGATGCACTAAACTAAAATTGAAATGGATCATAGATCTAATAGAAACTAAATCTGTTGGAAGATAGAATGGGTAGAACTCCTGAAGACACTGGTGTAGGCAAAGACTTTGTGAATAAAACCCAGATCACACAGGAAATATCACAAAGAATCGACAACTGGGATCTTATCTAATTAAAAAGCTTTTGCATAGCAACAAAAACCGCCGTCACAGTGAAGAGACAACCCCAGGATGGGGAAAAATTTTTGCCAAGTATTCCTCAGATGAAGAAATATATCTAGAATACATAAATAATACAAAAAATTAGATCTCCCAATTTAAAGACACAATTCAAAAACAGGAATCTGAAGTGAATAAACTCTCTTCCTCAGAAGAAATGGCAGATAAATACATGAAAACATGTCCCAACATCACTGATCACTCAAGAGATACAAATTAAAACAATGCTGAAATTTCATCCCTCCCCCAGAAAGAATGGCTATTATCAAGAAAACAACCAATAACAAATTCTGGCAGGGCTGTGAGGAAATAGGAACCCCTCTAGACTGTTGGTGGAGTATAGAGTGGTGCAACCACTGTGGAAATCAATGTGGAGAGTCCTCAGAAAACTTAATTAGAGGTTACATTTCACCCAGTTATGCCTCTTCTTGGCATCTTTCTGAAAGCACCATAGAACAGCAATGCATGCATACCCATGTCTATAAAGACACACTCTTGGAAGCATTCTAAACACCCGTCAACAGATGAAAGCATAAAGAAGATGTGATATTTAGGTATATAGTGGAGTACTGCTCTGCTATAATGGATATGCTTGAGACCTTTTTAGGTAAATGGATGCACCTTGAGATCATATACTCTTTAGAGAAATAAATCAGACACACGTTTAAGTACTGTATTGTTTCTTTGGTGTGAGAAACCAAAACTGCAAATAAGGACCAAAATGTATGATAGATATTGGGAAACAGGAAGAAAATGTTCAAATGGGAAGTAGAACAAGGGAGGGGGAGGGGACAGGGAGGGGAAGACAAGAGGGAAAAAAAGGGAATAGAAGTAAAAAATGGAGACAAAGCTTTTGTAAATTAGGAGGGGAAAAAGGGTTGTAGAATGAAGAGGAGAATGAGAAAAAAGAAGAAACACGATATATCGTGTACAGGTACAAAATTCCCATGACAAAGACCATTATTATGTATATCTAAAATTTACCAATAAAAATAATAAGGAAAATGAAAAAAAGAAAGAATAGGGAAATGAAATATGTAACATTAATATGTTCTCACAATTTTGAATATCAAATAATGAACCTTCTAAACTGATTACAGATATTCTACTCTTAAAAGATGACTTTTAAAAATGTAACCATATTTTAATAAAATGTATTTTAAACGTAGGTTTTAAGAAACCAAGATAGAATTATGTGGCTTACATGGCAGCAGGAAATGCAGAACCCTAACTGGCGTAGCTGTAAACTAAAAGATGTTGGAGAGAACAAAGTCATACAACTACTTCCCAGATTTCATAACATTTTTCCATGACACTGTGGTAGCTCTCAATTACTGTTACTGTTTTTTTAAAAATTAGAATCTGAGGTTTTTCAAGAGTTTTCTCTTTGATGTGTTTAATGGAAATAATTTCCTAAGTACTCTCCACCCTCAACCAATTCTTTTTATTACAAAGGAAATTAACAATTTAGAGATTTCCTTGTGACTAAAATGTTAAGAATGCATTAGAGTTTAGTACAAAAACAAAGGATATGCAGTTAGTTATTCATTAGTTAGTTAATAGTTATTAGTTAGTTAATAATGGATTTCAGTTAGTATTTGTTTTAGGTGTTGGTTGTTATTTAATGGGCTGAATACATATAACTTATTGCATTAGTGAGGTTCATTTATAAAACAACTGTTCTTTGTAGTCAATATATCAATATTATTTACTAGTCTTCTAAATCCTCAGAATAAAAGTGTTAAAGTTCAGTTTATAATATTGCAAAATACATTACTTTCAAGTCTCATAAAGACTTTAATTTTAAACCATCTGTTTTTCTTTCTAGATTACATAGAAATTTAATTTATAACAATTATAAGTTGCATTAAAAGTTCTCTCTGCTTAAATAAATTGACAATTTATTTAAGAGAAAACTTTACATTGCTTGAATTCCCATAAGCTTGAAACACAGGTTTTGAGCCAAGTCTGTTTTTTTTTTTTTTTGGTACCAGGTATCTAACTCATGACCTCACACTTGCCAGGCAGGCACTTAAGCCACTGAGCTAAATCCCCAGCCCTGAAACACGGGTTTTAATTCATTTGGCTCTTTATGTGCTATACGGGGATTTTGGAAAGGAATATATATGTCATGACAAAGGTCACTCTTGAAATTATGATAAGCAGAGACCAAGACACCATTCACAATCACATTTTGATTAGGTGCACAGTGTGAAGGTTCATGGCCACTAATGTAGTTATTTCTCAGTCATATACTTTAACTGAAGATATGAGTGATAGGGATGTGCCTTATAAAACTTTATATGCTAGTTAGAGTGAAACAGTGGCTATTGGTTTTTCTGCTAACCTGTCATTTTAAAAATAAAAGTACATGAATGCTGGTATAATAATATAAATCCTGACAAACAATGTTTTTTTTGTTGACCCTGAAAAATGTAAATTTTTGAAATATCTCCTGACTTATCAAAGACCAAATATATTTTCCAAATCAGTCTACATACTATGTGAATGATAATTTATCCATTAGAGTATTTTACTCTAAGCTATATTTAAAAATACAATTTTCAATCATCATTGTTTTCAGTCTTTTTTACACCATGTTGAAAATCCATGCACATATTAAGATTACTAATTACAAAACATGACTTTTAGTTTCTTTCCATATTTTCTACAAAAGTAAAATAAAAATATGTATACACCTTTCCAGTAAGAAATTCCACAATGTGGAAACATGATAAATTATTTGATCTCCTTGATTGTATCATTATTAGACATTTTCTTTCTGTTAACACAGGAACTTATTATTGAACAAGAAATAATCAAGTTTTCCAAACTTGAAAAATAGACTCTGGAAATTTTTTAAAGGCTTGTGGTTTTTTCCATTTGTAGTCCAAACAAGAGTAACATGAATGTATATAAATCAGGATATAGAAAGACTCTCATGGCAAAAATTAGATGTAAATTAAACCAATAGGCCAGGATTCTATTCTGTTTGATTTAGAAATTTATTCATAAATAATTGAATTTTTGGCTAACTAAACTCTGGCTGTTAAATCATCCATCGTCCAAGACCATGAATTCATTTCCCCACTGCACTAACTTCCTTCACTTAACAAGGACTCAGAGGCCCAGTGGAATTTACATAATCAAAGGAGAGTGGCAGCACAAGCAGTAAAATTTTCAAGACAAGAAACTGCCCGGGGGGGGGGGGGAGGCAGAATTCAAGTTACTGTGGGTTTTGTACTTCCCACTGTCTAGTGGGACAGACATTCTTCTTCAAACATATCTTAAAGCAAAACGGGAAGGCACAAGCCCTTCTGGCTGGATTCTGGTGAAAATGTGAGCCAAGCTGAGGGGACTGGTAACAAACTTACCAAACTTTGGGTCCCAGAATTTTCTCTTTCAATATTAAAAGACAGAGTGTGTCTCTGGCACAATAAATTCACTTCTATGTCTTTTTCTCCAGGCTTCTTATTTATTCTGTGGCTTTGCACTTGTTTTAAACTTAAGAAAGCTCAAATCTGAAGGTTCACTGAAAGTGGGAAGAAAAAACTAGCTGCAGTCACAGAATATCCACGAAGACTACATTGAAATCCCCTTTCTGCCAAATCTTGGTGTGGAAAATATGATTTTTTGACTCTTAGAAGAATCAAAAGCTTCTTTATCTGTAAAGTGAAGAGTATAACTCTTTCCACACAGTGTATTACTGGACATTTAAGAATCAGATATAAAGACACACGGCGTGTTTTAGGGACTGTATTTATTTTGAAAGTCTTTTATGTTTTTCCCTCTCTTATTAATGAGACAAAAGATTCATAGTACCATGAGATTTTCAGGTTTTTTTGTTTGGTACACTCTGATCCTTATCCTTTCTGAAACTTAAACTATGCTTTCTATTAAATTATTTTATGTTGAGATGATCCTTTTTGTAGTCTGATAATCAAAAGCAACTTACCTTCTGAAGAATGATAGCTTATTGTCAAGAAATGGGCCCTGTATCCTGTTATTAAAATGAAAGGAATGTTTTTCCTGGCATTTAGGGCTATGCTGATTTTTAACTCATATTTTTTTCTGCAGTATGTTTTTGTTATGGATTCTAGTCTCTGTGTTTTACCTTTTCTGAAACAGTAAAAATATTACATATTTTCAGTGTCATCACTGGGAAGTGGTATGATGAAAGTGAGAGAATGTTGTTACTTGAAAAAAATGACAAGTTATTTTCTTCTTCCTTCTGATTCTGTTCCTTGGACTATGGATCCCATATTTGTTCTCCCAACCTAAGGAAGGGAGAATTTCTTCTTTCTACAGTTTTCAAAAAGAAAAGCAAAATCTTCCCAAGTGCTAGTATTATAGGCATTTGCTACCAACCTGACCTCAAGATTTTTTTTACAATGAGAGTTCCTGAACATATAAAGTCTATCACTGCTAAAACAAGTGGTCTAAAAGAAGGAAACTGTAGCGTTTATGTATATTGTACTTCTTGTCTATGAAACACCACTAGAAAGACTGCTTATGAATCAGCTTCATAAATTCACAAAGCCCAGTCATTATTCCTCTATTGCAGATGGGGAAGTGGAGGCACAAATATGTTAAATGGCTTGTCCAATATCATATTAACGTGTTAGGGCCTGCACCTGAACTCAAACAGGTCAGGACTAAATTTCACTTTATCTGCCTTAAAACGTATGATATGATCTCAGTGAGGGCTAGGATCAGTTTCCATCTCCTAAAAATCATGCTACTCAAAGTGTCCTTCTTGATCAGATGCAGCAGTGGTGATCTAGAAGACTATCAAAAATGCATAATCTCAGGTCTACCACCAGATCTGACAAAGTATAAAAATGTTTAAAATTTATTAAGTTGACATGAATTTCTCTTAAAATATTTCCCCTTGCTCCAAACACACTTAGCCCATCATTCTTGCTATTTTCAGAAGCAGTTCTCAGTTCTAGAAGTTGAGCACCTTGTCGAGGAATGATCAAAAATGCAGTGTATGCTCTTGCTGGGTGTCATCCAGTGGCAGGCTTGTAAAAGTGTTAGGGTGTGTCTTCCTGCACCTTATTCGCTGGATTAGGCACCATACCACTTCTAGTTCATTCTCAAAATCAAAATGACCATGGGCTGGGAATGCAGCTCAGTGGTACAGCTCCTGTCTGGCAAGCGCAAGGTCCTGAGCTGGATTCAATGGAACACAAAATCAAAATAACCTTAAAAGGTAAACATTTTAAAACCATTCAGGAAAATGAGACAGCTCAATCACAGACATTCACAGAAGAGGATTTCCAGAACTGCCCCAGAAAGTGTTAAATGCAATGAGATGTGTGTTTAAGTAAGGGGGCTATTTTAAGAGAAATTAACGGCAATGCATCCTTTACTGCAATAATTTTTTAATTTAAATGTTCACCATATTTTCAATTGCACATACAACTGTATATACACATATATGCACATAAACACATATATGCACATAAACACATATTTTTGTATTACATAGAGTGAAAAAAAATCAGAGAATTTTAGATGTCAAAGAAATTAGGATTGAGAGACAACATAGCTCAATCTCTTGCTTTTGAAAATATTGCAATGGCTGTATGATGATTAAATATGTTTTTAACAATAAATATTTATGACTTTTAAGAATTTAATAAATACTGCGAGTCTATAACCTGACTATTTGCCATGTGGGGTGGGGATACAAAGACATAAAATCTTGCCCTTCAAGAGCCCAATGGAGGAGACAATAAGTACATGAAATCTAGCAGGGATGTAATTAAACCATGTACTGTGTATAGTTCAAATTACAGCACACAAGAAGGTGGTAGAGTTGATGATTAGGAAAGACTTCGCTGAGTTTTTAGGAGTGGAGCTTAGTTTTGAAAGATCAATAATAAATATTGCCCAAAGATGCTAGAATTTTAATCCTTGCATTTTCAACAGGACCAAGGAACATCATCATTCAGCAGTAAACTGTTTTGAAGAGCAGATCACAACCTTGGCTTCATATGGAATCACCTGGAGAATGAATAGAAACCAAAGTTTGTATATTTCACTTGCAACTGCTTTCTCTGTTAGTCATCTGCATCTTCTGATAATTTTATCTGATTCCAGATCCAGGAAGCTTTTTCCTGAATTGAAGAGTTACTCTTGTCATGAGTCACAACTTGTTACCTATTGGCCGTTGTACTAAATTTGACAAGTCCTACTACATTCCTGTAACTCCACTAGTGTATGTAAATGTTTTCAACTCCCAACTCATTGATAGCGAGCCCCTCCTCAGGCAGGTTAACATTAGGGAAGCCTTAGGGCAGGCCCTCCCAGTCTCAGATTACTAGTGTACTGCTCTTTCCACAGTGTGTGATCTCATAATTTTCTCCTCAAGGTAAATAAATAAAACCTCAAAATTTCCTTTAGAAGTTTGATGATCTTGATTTCTAAGGTAATTATTTCACTCAAATTCAGTGAAAAATATGGCAAAATGTCTTGGTAAATAAAAGTTAAAACTAATGGGTTTTACTAATATTTCAAGTGTAATGGAATACAGTAGTGGATGGTTCTGAAAGAATGGACTATGTATGAGTCACATCAGAACTGTGGACACTAACTAGAGTTCAGATTCTGCCACCTTCTCTAATCCCACTGAACAGGAACCACTCAAAATGGACCTTAGAGGGTAAATACTTAATATTTACCAAATGTAATTCTGATAGGAACTAGGTTTGGAAAAACCTGAATAAATATATTATTTTATTTGAAATAATTTCTTAATCTGTCAAAATTATGTTTTTCACTGATGCTTTTGATTATCCTGAGAGGAAAATTTATTCTAAGTCAAGGGAAATTATAAATAAATAAGAAGTACATTTCAAATATTTTAGTGTGTAAATATATTGTTTGTTTTGGGGTTGGGCACTTAAAATCCAAGTGTTAAGAAACTTATGTGTTTTTAAAGTCTGCAGCATGCATTCATTGATGTGATTACATTTTAAAGCAGTGATTTTGTTAACGATGAGTACCTAACAAAATGAAGCAAAGGGAGGGTCTGGCATAGAGCCCAGGAATCATTAATGCTAAAAGGCTCCATAGGCTCTGCCAGTGGGTAGTACTGGTGACACATTCTGCTTTTAATGCTCAGATTTGCTGCAGGATGAGAGCCTTTCCTGCCTGCTGGTCAGGTTTGGAGCAGTTGGGGAAACCAGACAAACTGGTGAGCAGACACTGAACTGGGAGGGGAAGCCTTCACTACCCCTATCCTTCTAGTTTCTCCAGTAAAACGTGTGAGATTTTTGCTTGACTTACCAAGATATTTTGCCTAGTTTCTGGTTGTTTCTTTTACTACTGCTCTGCATTTCCACTGCCTATATTTGAACTCTATTATATAAGCTCTAGATTACTGCAAAATATTTCCAATATCTCTCAGTTTTCATTCTCTTTTTTCCACCTGCTGCCACAATTTCTTTCTTTTCTTTTTTCAGCCTTTCTAGTACTGGGATTATAGGCATATGCCATGACACCCAGCTCATAATTCTTTTCTAAAGTTAGATCTATCTCATCTTTAGTTTAAAACCTTTTGATGATGAAAGGAAGAGGGGAAAAATGAGATAGTTATGCCACTAATTTCTCCAATTTCATTGAAAAGAAAGATTTTTGCTAATATCATTTGTAGAATTTCTTATGACCATATCTTGCACTCTTGAGTAACTACTTTGAAGATAACAATACTCAGTATATTAACTACTGTTAATCTCCTATTATTTTGTTAGGATTTTTTGTCATAAAATAAAAAAACAAAACCTTTTGAAGAATATGTTCTCATTGCCTACAGGTCCAGTATCTACCATCTCAGTAATGGTAGCTGGTTCCTGGTACCCTCTCCCCTCCTCGCCTTTCGTTACTCAAATGCAGCTTGCGCTCCTGTTCCACCATGATGAATGAGTTGCCCAAGAACTTTTTCCTCTTAATTTCTTCTTTGTAGACTAGTTTTCTTAATCTGTCAACTTCATATTTTTCATTCTTCACTGATATTTTCAATTATTTAAATTAGAGGAAAATGTGCTATAAGCAATCAAAGGGAAAACAACAAATAAAACAAAAAGTACATTCTAACTATTTGAGTATGAAAATATGTATGGTCATGTAATACATCAAAACTCTCAAAAGTATACATTTTGGATAAAGTTTTTTAATGGTCAAAAATACAGTATTTTCTCTCTCAACAGCAGTCTGTGTGCTCTCAAATTAAGTAAATGCTGTTGGCATTTCATAATAGTCTTTTCAGCTGTGACAGGTCTTCCTGGACATCTTGGCACTGGAATGCCTTTCCCATGTCCAGGTCTCTCTGACTGGGACATTATTCCAAATATCCTGCTCTTCACATATCTGCTGCGGACAAGTGAAGCATCTGAGACAAATGAAAAGGAGTGCTACATGGTATGTCACACAGATCCCAAAACAGGAAGAAAGACTCTAAGACTTCTTATTCCTGAATCAGTTATTACTCTTGTCTCAGATTATGTCTAGTATGGGAATAGAGGATACTCAGAATATTCAATTAGAAGGTAAGGGAACTTTAATATTCTCTCTCCTAGCTACTATAGATATACCTAATGTTAAATGTTAATGAGATATAAGTTAATAATTCTGCTCAATTCTTAATATTTCTCTTTTTCTTCAAAAAAAATCCCCAGTCATCTGCAGAAGCCTAGATGTTTGCTCTCTAACAAGATCCTTAGATGCTTTGGGGCAAATATTCTTTCTGTCTCTCAAATAAAAATTCTTTTATTAGATTACTTGATTAAAAAGTTATATAGAAAGCTTCAGGGGCTGCACGTTTGCAAAGCATAGACAGATCAAGAGCAGGATATGTTTGAAAGTCATTGTAAAGGCTTTTTTTTATCATTAAAGATCATGTTTTTCTCCTTTCCTTCCTCTCTGTTCTTCATTTTCTCCTTTTGTTCTCCTTTTCTCTTCTTCATCTTTCTCTGGTACTTTTTCTTTCTATTTTTTAATCTTTGCTTCCACTCATGTATTAAACAATACAGTGGGCTAGCCACCAAACTACTAGAGTTAGAAATATGAAAAAAAATCCATTACTGTGTTTTGGAACACACGTACAATTTGGGGTCAAATTTATGTTAGGGAAGCAAGGTTTTGCTGCTTCCCTTTACTTGCATATATTTTTTTTTCTTCCAGGTTACCATGATAGCCTGAGAACTCTAGTCACTTTCTGTAGCCATATCACGTGGGTTGAATTTAAAAGTTCTGGAAAAGGGAAGAAGAGTAGATAAAAATGGCCTTATAGTTCATGATAAGGAAGTTAGCATTCGTGTCAAAGTCCAGGAGAAGCCACTTCTGAAAATTTTAAGCAAGGGAATATGCTAATCATAATGATGATCATACTATTAGAAAAATACTTGACAATAGTGAGGAGAATAAAGAGGTAGTGGAGAGAGGGGATAGAATATTAAGCATAAGGAAAACTCTCAAGGAGGCATCCCTACCATCTAGATAATGGTGCATGCCTGGAAGAGGTCTTGTGGAAGTTGCACACCTAGAGAAAAGATGTGGGAGAAGAGTAAGAGGGTAAAAGTGTGAGATGGCTCCTGGGTTTGTGTATTTGTTGCTATTAGTAGAGGTACAAAAGGAGGTAAAGGCCTAGACTAGTCCAAAGGGAGGGTAATAATGGGTTCAATTGTGAACACATCTATTTTGAAGTCTTTATGGGATATTCAGTATATTTGAGGAAAATATGGGTTTGGAACACAGAAGGGAGACTGGTATTAAAGAGAGATTAGATCTAGAAATTTTCAGTTGATGGCTTAGGTAGCTGAAATCACAAGAGTGGACACAATTCCACTTGAGAATACGGTAAAGAGTGAGATTGGGAAATGCTCATACAGAAGGGAGTAAGAGATGATTGCTAAAGAGAAAATGGCCCATGAGAAAGACAAAAGCAAATGACTTGATGGGGACCAAGAAAGAAAGTTTCCAGAAAAGTTAAATAAAAACAAGCCATGAATATTGCAGAGAATCCAAGTTATAAAAGGACAAAAAATGTTAATTGGATTCAGTAACACAGCACTCACTGGTGACCTTGGTGAGAGATTTTAGTGCAGAGCAGGTAGGGAGTAGACAGGGAGGGAACACTGGGAAGCTGAGAGAATGTTCTTAAGGTGAGGGTTCCAGTGTGCAAACATCCGCAGGACTCGGATGTTAGCAGGGAACCTGCGATTTTTAGGGGTCCATTGTGAATACTCTGCTAGCTGGAGTAGGCCATAGCCTTTCTGGGGGGCCAGCACTAGAACAGAAGAAGAAAGGTATTTTACTGGTGCTGTACCACAAGAAGACAGTGAGTGGACTGGGCCCCCCTCAGCTGGCTCAGGGCCCACACTTTCCTGTAGCCTACTGCAGGCTAGAGTGACCTAAGCACCTTGTGAGGCTCACTTATGGCAATGAACTGATCTGTTATTTTCTTTTTTTGTGCAATTCAACCTCAGTACTGTAAAGGAAAACCATGTACTTGATCTTGATCTCTATTCACCTCCCTATATTCTTCACATCAAACCCAAGAGGAAAGCTAGAGAGCAATTCCATTTGTAATACTCAAAGGAGAAAGAAAGAGAAAGAAAGAAAGAAAGAAAGAAAGAAAGAAAGAAAGAAAGAAAGAAAGAAAGAAACTCATTTAGGGAAAAGGATTCACATGAGATGTTACTTTGGGTCACATTTTTATTAGTTATGCCCCTGGGTCAAGAGGTAATTTTTATTTGTTGTTCTATTACTTTTTTAAAAAAAGGTTGGAAAGGTATATTCAAAAGAAAAAGCTAGAGAAGAAATAGGCTGGAGAGAGTGAGCTCTGAAGAAGCAAAAGATGGCAGACAGAGCACTAACGGAGGAGGAGGAGAGATCCCTGCCCACTGAATTGCAAGATCCAGGGAGTCGGATTTAAATGGGAGAGTCAGGGATGTGACTTTCTGCATGTTGGCACCTTTTGTGTTTTTCCATGTAGATGAGACTTAGCTTTGGCATGAGATATGTTCATGGCTGGGTAACAGGCATACCTGGGTACACTGGGTAAATCTGAAAAATATTCCAGAGCAATAACTCATATCATTCAGTTTCCAAGAGCTTCTTTGTTTGGTGAAGTGATGAAGGAGACAGAGGTTTTGCTGTGGGTGAAGATGGGGATGAGAAAAAGGTAAAGACACACCTTATAGACATCTGAAAAGAAGCCACAAATGCTGAAGGAGCTATTTTTCCTGAGATAATTTATTAAGGCACCATATGAATCTAGGTTACGGAGTTGGTTGGAACACAGCTTATCTGGCACCTGGGGGACCCCAACACATTGGTTCCTTGTACTGCAGTGCAGAGGCCTTAGGAAGACAGGTATGCACAGAAAACAAGGTGGTGCTCAGAGGATGCCCAACTGGATTTGAAGGTTTCCCTTGCTATGTAGGCGGGGCTCTCAATTTGGAATGCATACTTCATGCAGTCCCTCACAGGCTGAGTTTCTAAGGAAGTAGGCAAGGGCAAGGGCTATGCTCCTACTTCGCATTCTCATGAGGAAAGAAGTGGGTTTTATAGGGTGAGATGCGGTGTCCTTCTTGGGAAGAGGAGTGACAGTCCTTGCAGAAAGGGACAGAGCTTTCTCCTGGAAAATGAGTGACTACTGTGTAATTTGGCAGGTCTGCTGCGGATGGTAAAGGTGACTTTGCCAGGCTGTCATTTAGCAGCTTTTTTTCAGTGTTTGGCAGTTTGAATATCTGAAAGTGAAAAACAGACAAATGAATTCAGGATTGAGATACTTTCTAAGAATAAAGAGGAACAAGAAATTCCCAAGAGTAAGGGAGGGTATCTAGAAATCACATAGACAGGAGACCACAGACAGATGCGAAAAGCAGAAAATTCCTGTATCTAAAGGTTACTGTGGCTGGTACATCCTGGGGGCAATTCTTGTTATGCTTCTGCTAATGCAGTCTACAATTACACTAACTTTTTTTGGCAAGCACATTACATTGTTGGCTTATATTGAGTTTAGAGTCGCACAGAATCCCTCAATCTCTCACATGTGTTGCTCTTTTTTTTTTTTTTTTTTTTGCGGTACTGGGGATCGAACTCACGACCTTGCACTTGCCAGGCAGGTGTTTATGCCACTGAGCTAAATCCCCAGCCCACATGTGTTGCTCTTAAACCATGATTTCACTATCTTGTGGAATTAATGTGAAATTAATTCCTGTTTAATACTTGTGAATTAATTTGGATTAATTTGGAATACTTCGGATTAATTACTATTTTGGACCTCAAAGTAAGACTTTATATTAATGACCAGTATACTTAATGTTGTTAGATTTAGACCATTGTGCCACATTGCGGTGAGTACTTTATATATTGATTCAGGTTCTTACACATTAGTTTATGACTTTCAATAAGATGGAGCCCAGAGGAATTTTTTTCTCCACAATCAAAAGTGACAGATTCACCTTACCTCCATCCTACTTCTAGATCCACATATTTATTTTGTCTGCAAGGAACTTTTTCCTATTTCTTCATGGCACCCTGATATGCCAAACTGCCTGGGTGAGGGTGATTCCGCTGGCAGTGATGGAATGCTAAATTAACCTGGAATAAACAATATGGACATTTGTTCATAGATAAAGGTAGGGAGGGCACTGCACTTGGTACAAGCATCACTGTGACTGTGATTTGCTTTTTGTCATTTGGCTATACCTTCCATGTGTTTTCCTCAGGCCAACTTCCTTTGTGGCCATAAGACAGGTGCCACTAGCAATGAGCGTAACATAAATTCTTGTTTGTATCCATACAGGCGAGAAGGACAGAAAGTATAAAAAGAAGCTTGTCCTTTCAGTATGACTAGGGAAACCTCTTAGAGCACTCTTAGAGTCACTAACAATTGTTATTTTCTTAGAAGTGAGAGGTTTCTTAAGACATAGGGCTTTCAGCGCTAAAACCAAGAATGACCTGGCATGTGGGGACTGTTGGTCGCCCTAGTATTTATTGCTGGATAGTTGTCAGAATTCTACCTAATATCAGCTGATTTAAGCTAGGGCTCCTAGAAAAGTTGAGGTTGTCATGATTGGTTTGGATATATATTTCTATAGTGTGATTCTAGCTAATCTGTCTGAGTCTTCTGGGGTAGATTCATGGACATTTAGATCTATCAATCAGACGATCTTCATATGGAAACTGGAAATCAGCTTTTACAGATGGTATTTCTAGACACCAATGTTTGGAGACACATTGATTTAGACTAAACAGTACTCATTCATGAAGCTAGGGTCAATACTCAAGATGTCATGGCTGCTCCACAACAGAAAAGGGCAGAGAGGAGTGTTGGAAAACTACACACCTACATTCTCCTGCTTTCTTTCCCTGAGTGAGTTTTTCAAGTTTTCAAGTAACCCTGCAGCTCAGAAGAGAAGTTTGAGATTGCTTATTAAGAGAAACCATCTTTCTCTTACTAAGTACACACAGGTCATGCTTAAGAGTCATTCATTTTTTCCCCCTAAATTAGTATCAAATTGAAAAAAAAAGTAGATTGTATAATTCATTGTCTTTTAAAAAATATTTGAGAATAGACTAGTATTTCTTCATTCAGGTTTTGGGGAAGCAACATAGATTTGAGATTGAGATTAAGCTCTGCTCAAGGAAAGTAAGCAAACCTCTCGGGTACAGGTATTGATTTTACACGTGTTAATTGTTCACTTCTGAAATATGTTGCCTGAAGTTAGAGTAATTATAGAATTTACCTTATTGGTTATTGAGAGGATTAAACGAGATAACATTTATAAGGTTTTAGTATAATGTTTGGCTCATTAAGCAGCTAGTAAAATTTGATGATTAATATCTTGCCATTTCAGTCACTCATTATTTAAAATATTGTAATTGTTGAACATGGTTAAGCAGTGTTTAGCACTTAAGAAGACAAAAATCATGAGGACTTTGCTGTCAGAGAATTAAGTGTATTGGCATCAAGCTATGATGACACTATAATAAATTTACATACATGACATCGGAACAGGAAAGAGACAGGAATGATCAGTCTGGGGAACAATCTGGGTCTTGAAGAATGCTCGAGAGTTTTCTCAATGAATGTGGGAAGGAGAGGAGGAGGAAAGGAATATTCACAGTAAAGGTGTAACGTATTTTGTTACTAAAAGCATGGGGACATGAAGGAATGGGTGTCTCTTTGTGAATGTATGTGCTGTATTTCAAAGACTAGCAGGTGGGGCTCAGGTCAGGAGTGTACTGGATGATATTAGAGAGGTAGGCAGAGTCTGACTGAGGACCTCCTAGTGGAGTTAGCACTTTTGGTTTAGAGACAAAGCAGAGCTTTAAAGGGAGAAATCACATTCATATCTTGGAAAGACCCATATGGGGGCAGTGGAGTGAGAGTTGCAGCATGGTGAGGGAGGGAAAGAGACTGTAGCAATATTTCTAGTGAGAGTGGATGAGAGTTTAAAATAAGAGCGAGATGTTAGGGACAGAGATGAAAGTAAGAGCTATAGAGCACATACAAGTGACAGACCTGCGAGAAGGATTCAGAGTTGGGAGATGGAGAAGGAGGATTTTAGGAGAATTCCCAAGTTCCTGTTCTGGCCGAGTCATTGTCCACCAAGGGAGCTAGTGGGGTGCCACAGAACCATACTCTAGTCCAACTGAACACAAAGGCCCTGGGAGACCTCCAGGTGAAGATTTGCAGATCACTGGCTCCACAAGTCTACGCATGGGACTAGAGTCTGGCCTGGAGAGATGGGCTGGGAAATCAGCAGGGAACAGCCTTCTGGTAAATGGAATTTGTGTGCGACAAATACTGCCCTGAGGATGTTTCAGGAAGGGATGTAGAACAGGATGAGAACAATAACCCCCGAAATAACAAAATTCCATTAATCTCATTCATAATGATTCAGTGAGATCATTTATATGTTATCTCAGGGCCTGGGACAGAGAAATTAAGTGCATTAAAACTTTTCACTTCTCTATTTCCAGAATTTAAAACTTATCTCTTTAGTCCCATTATTCATCATCAAGTAATATATTTTTCTTTAAAGTTTTGTTTTTCAGACAGTGATCATATGACAGTGTCTAAATTTTTAAGAATTACATTTTGAGAAGTTGGTTTTCTAACTAAATGTTTCTAGTTGTTTAGGGATTACTTATGGCTGCTTTCCTATGATCCTAACCACAGGTTGGAAAAGTTCTAAAAATATTTCACTTAAAATGTCAAAATTATTTCTGATAGAGAAATGGGAGTAGGGAACACACCTTAGAAATATATGCAAAGGAGAGAGAAAACTTGCAAAATATATGTCCAAGTAAAAATTTTTAAGTGTGTTAAACACAGTTGTGTTTACTGTAGTTGCTCTGGTATTTAAATTAGTTTCAGTAAGAGTCTTTAGTGTGTTTTCCCAGTAGTTCCAGAGACAGTTTTGGAAAAGTTGGGAAATTTGAGTAGTTTTACTCACAAGGAAAAGGTACAAGAGTCTAGGCAAGGAGTCAAAAAGACTCCTGCCAACTGCACATCCATGGATCACTGAGAAGAAAATCGGCCAATTTAGAAAACAAAGAATTCCAAAAGATGGATGCCACCTAGTGGGAAACTGTAGGATTTCAGAGAAAATGAAACAGCTGAGAAGAGCACTTCAGAATTATTTTTTAAAATGGCAGAGAAAGAGGACTTCAGAATTATTTAAAAAAATAACTGTTAGGGGTTTTAGTCATTGTTTTAACAGCCATCCATAGAGGATTTGCTAAGTACTAGATACATTAGTATGTACTGTTTGTTAGTCAATTTTCTGTTGCTGTGATAAAATGTCTAAGAAAAACAACTAGAGGACAAGTTTAAGAGATTTCAGGGCATGGTTAGTTGTTGCCTTTGCTTTTCAGCCTGTGACAAGGCAGAAACATCATGGATTAAGGGTGTGACACAGGAGAGATGCTTAAGTCACAGCACCCAGGAAACGGAAAGTCAGAGAGGAAGGAAGTCTTTCTTATCTTCAAATATGTCCCATCTTCTAAGTTTCTGTCACCTGTCAATAACATAATCACACTACCAATCCATGGGTGGATTAATGTCCTGATGAAGTTAGAGCCCTAATAATCCAATGCCTTCCAAAAACTCCATCTCTGAACATTGCTGCGTTAGGGTCCAAGCCTTTAGCACATAAGCTTTTAGGGGACATTCAAGATTTAAACCATAGCACTGGCCATTATTTAGTAATAATTTGAAGTTCAACTCAGGGACATAGATATGTGAGAATTCTAACATTATTTTTATGGCATAATTAATATCTATATTATGTATAGGTGGTGAACACTTAACCTCAGTCACTTCAGTCCTTTTATGTCCCTTGGTCTGGAGACATATGAGCACTAGTAATTGAGGGCTCATCTTGCTTTCTGCACTGCTGTCCTTATATAGTCTTCAGCTGAGATATTTTTGCTTTGGAGTAGCAATGGTAGATGAGGCCAATAATGTAAGCTCAGATAGCAAAATATTTCATATGCTATGCTCAAAGCCTTTATCTGTTTGTATTAAGAGTTAGAAGACAATTGTAATCATTCAGGTAAGGGGTTTAGGGGTACTGACATGGGCACTAGGGAAGAACTATAATGCATAAAATAATTGATTGTACTTGGAAACTCCAGACTCTCCAATCTAAACATCAACTTTGAACAAATTAGAAAAAAGCAATTCCTACAAGAAGAAACATAGGGGAACACATTTTGTAGAGTAAATTGTACTGTGAATTTCCTCCCACTCTTGGTTAGAAGTCTGGTTAAACAATCCCTTTAAATATATGGTGAGTGTGAGTACAGATGTAGAGAGTGATAAAAATGATTTATGTCAGTATATTTAAAAGCATGTCTGAAAATAGAAGTCTACTCATCCATTTCCTGCCCTTAAGTACATTAGAGAATGACTATGTGAGGTGAGGAGAGGAAGACCTATGCACTTGTGGGTTTCTTGCCTCAATCTGTAATTCCCTTACAATTATGATACAGTAAACAAAAATGAAAGGCCTTAAAAAGAAAGTAAAAGAAAGATGATTCTCAGGAGAAAAGTTACTTAGTGATTAATATTTTTAAATCAACTTTTCTTGAAAAAATCTGAAAAACTGTCATAGCAAAGAAAAGCCTAAAGAGACAAAACTAGGAAATGTAATATACCCTGGACCCCTAAAATAGGAAAAAGAGACCAAATAAAAACTAAAAAATGGACCTACATTCCAGCTTTTGAGTTCCTGGGGAGCTACCATGATGCTGGTCTGGGTCCAGCAGATTTCAGGGCCTCAGTCAGCCACGCTCTGTGGCCTTGTTTCAGTCCAGGAGGCAGGAACCTTGCTCAAGGACTCTGGGCTCAACTGGGCTGGCCTGGGAACAGCTTACGACCCACACTGCCAGCTGCTGAGTTCATATCCACACCCCTAGGACAGGGGATTGTACCCCGGGGGCTCTGCCGGGCCCAGTTATCCACGCCCAGCATCTGCATCTCAATTGAGAGCCAGGAGTCTACAGAGAGGTGGAGGTTGCCTGGGGTGAGTTCTGGTGACCGGGGGAGAGTTGGAGATCTACATTCTGGTTTTTGAGTTCCTGGGGAGCTACCAAGATGCTGGACTGGGTCCAGCAGATTGCGGGGCCTCAGTCAGCCACGCTCTGTGGCCTTGTTTCAGTCCAGGAGGCAGGAACCTTGCTCAAGGATTCTGGGCTCAATTGGGCTGGCCTGGGGACAGCTTATGACCAGCACTGTGGGCTGCAGAATTCATATCCACAGCCCTAGGACAGGGGATTGTGCCCCAGGGGTTTCTCTGGCCCCAGTTCTCCACACCCTGCTTCTGCCTCTCAATTTAGGGGGCCAAGTACCTGCAGAGGAGCTGAGACTGCTCCAGTAGCTGAGGGTGCAGGAGGAGATTTGCAACACACCCAGAGGAAGTTTTGGAACACCACTCAAACCAAGGAAATAAAGAAAAATGACAAAAGGAAAGACCAAAAGGCAGGTTCAAATCACCAGGCCATCTCAAGAAAGCCTGGGAGCCATGTACATAGAAGAAAATTGAGGCCATACACCTGAAATGACTGAAATGCTATCACCTGAAATAAAGAAGCAACTAGGGGAAACTATGGAGAAATTCAAATTAGAAATAATTGCCCAGGTAAAACAAGAAACGATAAAAGTACTGAAAGAAATAGTGACACATCTAGTGAAGACACAGGTAAAAAATTAGAGGAACAAAGCAAACAGATAGAATCCCTGAATGAACACTATAAGAAACAAACAGAATGCATAAAGCAGATTCAAAGAGATATACAGGAAATAAAAAAATCTTTTCAAAGCTGTAAAAACCGCCTCAATGAAACTAAGATAGAATTTCAGACCTTGAAGATAAGATCGCAGCTAGTGAACAGGAAAGGAAAGATCTTTTAGAAATAACAAAGGATCAGGAAATAACAATTCAACAGCTGCAAGATGATGAAAAGAAAAATAACATAAGATTAATAGGGATAAATGAAAAAGAAGGGGACAGCCAAAATGATATCAAGAAGCTAATTATAGTAGTAATAGCTGAAAACTTCCCAAACATGAGAATGGAAACTGACATTTGGATTAGTGAAGCATACAGAATTCCAGATAGCCATAACCAAAATAAAACTACACCCAGCCACGTAATAACCACCATCCCAGAAACCCACCATAAGAACAGAATACTAAAAGCTGTTAGAGAGAAAAGACAGATCACCTATAAAGGAAAACCTATCAGAATCATAGCAGACTTCTCAACACAAACAATGAAGTCAAGAAGAGCATGGAGGGAAGTATTTTAGACCCTCAAGGAAAACCACTTCCAACCCAGACTGACATACCCTGCAAAACTGTCCTTCAAAATGGATGGAGAAATAAGATACTTCCATGACAAAGAACAGCTGAAAAATTTCATGACCACAAAACCAACCCTACAAGGAATACTGAAAGATATTCTAGATACACATAGGATAAAACCACCAAGCAAGGTAGACAATTAAATAGAATGGAAAGCTAAAGATACAACAGCAGAAAGATAACATGTCAGCAATAAACCAATATAGAACAGTTATAACTATTAATGTAAATGGCCTTAACTCACTAATCAAAAGAAACAGACTGGCAGAATAGATCAAGAAACAACATCCAACCTTATATGTTGTCTGCAAGAAACCGATCTTACCCAAAAGGAAACCCATAGACTGAAAGTCAAAGGATGGAAAACAGTACTTCACACAACAGGAAACCAAAAAAAAGCAGGAGTTGCAATCCTGTTTGCAGACAATGTGAACTTCAAACTAAGAATGATCCAAATAGATAAAGAAGGTCACTACATACTAGTTAGGGGAAAACTTCAAGAGGAAGATATAACAATCTTAAATATATATGCACCAAATTCCAGAGCACCCAGCTATACAAAGCAAATATTAACAGAAATGAAAAGTCAAATAAGCAATAACACAATTATAACAGGAGATTTTAACACGCCATTGACACAGAGGGACAGATCAACTAGACAGAAAATCAGCAAAGAAATAACAGAACTGAATCATACCTGTGAACAAATGGACTTGA